>CAKNXH010064012.1:94146-188867 GCA_932178445.1 Andricus quercusramuli | reverse complement strand
ATATATATATATATATATATATCACCATTTGTCGTATCTTGCATAATTTGACCGTAAAATAAAATTGTTTGATTTTTCATTATTTTTTGTGCAATTAAAATACGAATTTTCGATTTTTCAAGAGAATTCAGAAAGCCGTTATGATAATCTTGTAGAACGTGCAAAAAGAAACATTTTTCGCTCCCTGACATATTTTCGTATCAAGCGTTGTTTGGCTGAAAATGTTAATTTTCGTTTCTTGTTTTATATTTTGAGAATGCTGTAACTCTGTAAATTTTCATTTTATCGAAAAATGTAATTCGAAATAAATTGATTCAATTTTTGAGAACTATGGATAGCCGTCCATGGAATTTCTGAATTTTGAGAAAAATGGTCTAAAAATTATGAAAATGTTCTAACTTTTCAAATTTTCATCGAAAATAGCTGGTTAACGAATTCGATTTTCCTTTTCGGTCTCGAAAACTGTGTGCGTAAGCAGAATATAATCCAATCAGTCTTTCAAAACTTATCCGGTATACAGACGACTACGACGACGACGACGACGGTGACGACGACGACAACGACAGACAGACACCGACGTAAAAACTATTTTTTCTGACTCAGGCGGCCTCAAAACGTCGACATTTAGTGGAATCCACGAAAGTCATTTTTCACATAAAATCAATACCTTCTCATTATGATGGGAATGTAATAATTCATTATTTTTTGGGTGATCAAAATTTGCATTTTCGATTTTTTCAAGGAAATTCAAAAAGTTGTTATGACACTCTTGTAGAGCTTTCAAAAAATAACGTTTTTGCTCTCTTGACTTTTTTTCAAATTGTGCTTTGTTTCGCTCAAAATGTAAATTTTCGTTTTTTTTGGGGGGGATTTTGAAAATTCTGTAACTCTCACAATTTTCTTTTCATCGAAAAAAGTCGTTAGGATCAATTGTTTGAATTTCTGAGTACTATAAATAGCCGTCCATGGAATTTCTGAATTTTGAAAAAAATGGTCTAAAAATTTTTGAAAATTTTCTCACTTTTTGAATTTTCGTCGAAAATAGCTGGTTAACGAACCTGATCATTCGTTTTGGTCTCTGAAACTGTGTGCGAAAGCACAATCCAATCCGATCAGTCTTTCAAAAGTTATCCGGTATGCAGACGACAACAACAACGACGACAATGACAGACAGACAGACACCGACGAAAAAACTATTTTTTCTGGCTGAGGGGGCCTCAAAACGTCGACATTTAATGGAAATCACGAAAGTCATTTTTCACATAAAATCAATACCTTCTCATTATGATGAGAATGTAAAAATATATACAAGCTGTTTAACGATACAAGCAGATTACTTCACTCATTAGCAAAACATAAATGAAATAAAGAATTGTATTTTTACTTGAAACAACTTCACACCTTATGAATTGCATATTACTTTCTCTTAAATTCATTAAAATTTTGTTTATATAAATTGGGAAACCATTGATGTCAAGCTTCAGACAATTCCTATAAGTAAATTTCCAAAGCTATCTTAGTTGTGCAGCAATTCAGATTTGCTAATGCAAAGAAACAATTCTTATGAAACTTCAATTTCGTACATCTTCAGAATTAAAATTGTCCAAATTCGTTGTCAAGGAGATTTTTTTTATTTTTGGTTCCGTGTCGTCTTCACATTAAATCGGTTTTCATAATTTAAACAAAAAAAGACTGTAATACAATCAAATCTTCATTGTTCTGTAAACTCAATAATAATTTTCTAAAATAAATAATTTAATTTTTCAATACATAAAAGTGTTTTATTATTTTGAATTACTGACGCAACTATTATAAGAATCATGAAATCCCAACCATTCTACATACGTTATATTTCCTAACATTCTTACTAATGTCAAAGTGTTTAACTTTTGAAAGTTATTGCTCCTATTATAAATGTTAACATTTCTGTTATCCAATTTAGAGTGTAATCTTTTTTTAAGAATATGTTTAAGCTTGCGAACACATACGTTTTCTCTCGTTTCAAATTTATTGGTACCTTCTTTATTCATAATGTGTCCCCTAAGGGTTTACGTGACTTCCTTATCTTACAAGACCATCCATAAATTTTATATTATCTTATCCTTACTATTTACAATTATTTACAACTATTTACATCAACTCTTAAATCTAGCTCCTTACTTCTATATTAATAGCGCAATTTTACTATCGGAAGAGCGAGCGAGCGATCGAAGGCGAGAAAGCGAGAGAGCGAGTGAGAGCGAGGGCATCCGCATCTTAATCTACTTATACTATTACAGAATGTCTACATGTGACTACTTACAGATCTTTACGCTTCGAGTCTATGCAACTTCCGTTTCCTTTTTCATTCACTTGTACTTCTCTTCTATCTCATTCTCATTTTGTCATTTTTCCACATCCATTCTTTCATTCTTTCTCATTCACCCCTCTCTACCCCTCCAACTCCTTCATCCACTCCACACCCATTCCATCCTCCCCTAGAATCTTTACCACATTTTCTTGCCAGCTTCCTTTATCTTCCATACCTCTCCTACATCCTTCCCATACATGCTCCCATGTTTCCTCCTCCCATTCACATATTCTGCACTTTCTGTTCTCTTCCTTTTCCCAATACATCCCCTACTTTACCTCGTTTCCCAATCTAAATCTTGCTATTCTGGTCCATCTTCTCTCTCCCCATCCCTTTTCTAAATACTTTGGTATTCCTTCCTTTTTTATTATCTTATACCATTTATTATATTTTGATTCCTCAATCATTCCCAATCTTTCCATTAATTGTCTTTCCCTGTCCCTCTTCTCCAATTCTTCATAACTTGCTTCATTTCCCTCTCCGATATCTCTAGCACTAAAAAATTCCCTCCTTTCTTCTTCCCATCTTGTTAGTTCTACCGCCCTCCCTCTCCTTTCTTCTACCTCTTTCAAACACTTTTTCGCTAACTCTCCTCCCTTCCCCTCCCTTAACTTCGTCTCAAATTGCCATGGTCTCTTACCCGCTCTAGTACTTAATTTATCTCTCTGTGCTTCTTCTCTCACCATATATCCAGGCGTCCTCCAGTCTACTCCTAGCGTCCACCTTATATACCTTTCTTGCAAACTCTCAATCACTTTCCTTTCTTTCCATCCCCATATCTCTGCTCCATAATCTAATACCGGCCATACCAGCGTATCAAAGAAGCACATTCTCCTTCTCCAATTTTTTTTAAATCTTCTTTTTCCTATTCCCCATATCTGTTTCATTACACCTGCTGCTTTTTTCATCCTTTCTCTTATATGAGCTCTATGATCTCCATTTGCTTGCAAGGTATATCCCAAATACTTGAACTCTTTTACTTCTTCTAATTTTTTTCCCTTCCATCTCCCCGCCCAATCTTTCTTTCTTCCTCCTTCTTTTCTAAACCTCATTATCTTTGTCTTTTCTATATTTAAATTCAATTTTTTCCCATCTAAGTATTTCTCCAATCCTGTAATTATTCCTGTCATCCCTTCTTCATCATCTGCCATCAACACTATATCGTCCGCGTATGCCAGTGTATATATCTTTTCTTCGCCCATCCTAACTCCTCCCCATCCCTTTCTCTCCATTTCTTCTTCTAGGTCTGAAATTAATATATTAAATAAAAGTGGGATCAGAGGACATCCTTGCCTCACTCCTCTAACTAACCAGAAACTGTCTCCTACTTGCTCTCCTACCTTTACCCTGCTTTTTGTCTCTCTGAAGATTTCCGATACTCTCTTTATTAAGCCCTCTCGTATACCCTTTTTCACCATAACTTTTTCTATTTCGACTCTGTCCAATGAGTCGAATGCCGCCTTTATGTCCACGAATATTGCTATCATTGTCCCTTTCTCCCTTTTAATCCTTTTATTTATCAGATAATTCAGAACGTATATGTTGTCCATAACCCACATTCCTTTTCTAAACCCTGTCTGATTCCGTGGCTCTATATTTTTTCCCCCAACTTCTTTCTTCAATCTCTCCGACAAAACAGTTACATATACTTTATACAATGTTGGCATTAGCGTCACACCCCTATAATCTTTAACCTCCTCCCCTTTGCCTCTCTTCACTATGGGTACCACTACTCCTTCTTTCCATAACTCTGGCCACCCCTCTCCTCTCCATACTCTATTACACATTATCCATGCCCATTCCTTCAGTTTTGTCCCCCCACATTTCCAGACTTCATTTGGAATCTCATCTATACCAGGTGCTTTTCCATCTTTCATTATTCCTAACACCTTGCCTATTTCTTCCCTTGTTATGTCCTCTTCCTCATATCTTTCTCTACCATATTTCACTCCTTTCCTAACTTTTCTCTCCACACCTCCTAGCAAATCCATAAAATATTTTTTCCATTCTACCATTTCAATATCCTGATTTACTTTTTGTCTTCTTTTCCTCTCTCTATTTACTACCCTCCATACCTCTTCTTCCGTCCTAGCCTTCTCCACCTGTTCCTCAAACCTTTTATTCTCCTCCTCTTTCTTTTGATCACACAACTCAGTATATTCCTTCTTTTTTCTCCTACATTCTTCCGCATTACTTTTTCCTTTCCTCCATTTTCTTAATTCCTTTCTGACCTCCTTCTTTTTCTCTTTACATTCTCATCCCATCCACTTCTACTCCCTCCATTCCTAACTTCTCTTTTGCTTGTGCACTCTAATCCCTTCTTTATTTCTCCTGTCATTATTTCTATCTCCTCGTCCACATTTCCCTCTCCCATTTTGATATTTCTGACCTTTTCTTCAAACTGTTCTTTTCCTTCCATTGACCAATCCCCTTTTCCTGCTCCTTTTACCCTTGCTTCCTTTTTATCTATATTGTTATTACTGTTTTCCCCCTCTAATGTCACTATTATGGGAAAGTGATCTGAATCTATATAATCCCCTACCTCGAGTTTCTTGACCTTCTCTCTTACATCATCCTCTACTATCACATAATCAATTACCGTTCCCCTGTCTCCTCCAGAGCGTGTATATTCCCCTTCTCAATCTCCCTCTATATTTCCGTTTAAGATAAACCATCCCAACTCTTCCAAGCTCTTTAACAATTTCTTTCCCTCCCCATTCTGTATCTTGTCTTTGGATTTTCTTCCTCTCTCTCCTCCCCATTCCCTTCCTCCTCTATCTCCTGTTCTCGCATTGAAATCCCCTCCTATTATAAGCCTAATATCTTCTTCATTTTTTTCCATCATTTCTTTCATCTCCTCTAATTTCTCCTGCATATCACCGTTCACATAAACCCCTACTATCTTCCACTTTTCTCCTTCCATCTTTACATCTTCTACTATTAATCCATCCTTTTGTTCTTTCCTCTCTTTCTTCTCCTTCCCAGTTATACATTCGTTCCTTACTCCCATTACCATTCCTCCCATTGCTCTGCCTTTTTTATTCTCCCTCTTTGCATTTTGAACTTGCCATTTGTAACCTCTTGGTAACCTTCCCCTTACTCTTTCCCATCCCTTTTCATCTAGCCACGTCTCAATCCTTACCACTACATCCCATTGTGCCAAATTTCTCATAAACTCCCTATCCTTTCTCTCCAATCCTGCTATATTCCAGTAACATATCCTCCATTCTTCCCTACCTTCGTTTCTCGTCTCTCTTTTCTTCTTGCTATTTCTTATTTTCATTTCTCCCGTTCCTTTCTCTCCTAGTTTCCCGGCACCTCAATTCTTACTATCTCTTCCTTTTCTTCGCCCCAATCCCACCATACTCCTTCTAGCTGTATTCTGCCATACTTAACCCACGTTCTTTTTCCCTTACTTCTTTCCTCTTCCGCTATTTGCGTCAACTTATACTGCATATTCCTTCCTACCCACGTCAAATCATCCTCTATTCTCTCCGAGCTTCCATATAACAGCCCCTTCTTCGTCATCACTTCCCTTTTATGTTCCCATTTCTTTCGCTTCACTAGTACCATTTTTTCTCCTCTTCGCGTTTCCTTTCCTACACTTCTCATTTCCTCTATCTCTACTTCATCATCTATCATTTTCAGCACATTTTCCACTCCTTCTTTTAATTCCTTCCCTTCTAATCTTAAACCCTTTATCACTATGTTTCTTTTTCTTTCTTCTATTTCTTTCCTTTCTAATCTTCTTTCTATTTCCCTTATCCTTTCCCTCTCATTATTCCCACTCTCCCCTAAATCAAACTCCCGTTTTGATTTTTCGATCTTCACAATCCTACCCTCTAATTGTGCTACCTCTTTATTATGTTCATCCTGTTTTTCTAATCTTTGTTCTAAAATCTGCATCCTTTTTTCTAAATTTTCCCTAACTGCTTCCCATTTTCGCATCTCTTTTCTAAGTTCTGACATTTCTTTCCTAATTTCTTGTTTTATTACCTCGCCTCTTTCTTCCTGCCGTTTTTCGTTCATCTGTACTACCTCTATCATCATTTGACGCATTTCTTCTAACTTTAACTTTTCAACTTCTATCGGTCCTTTATGTTCAACATTGTCTTCTTCTTTCCCCTTGTCTATCTCTATCCCTCTACTTTGATTTTTTTCCGGTGGTGTTCTGATCATTTTGGGTGTTTTCAGGGTGGATCCCACTTCTATCTTGTCTTCGCTACTTCCTCTTTCTGCACTATCCCTCTTCCTATTTATGAACGGCTCGATTGAGCCAAAACTATCCGTCCTCAATCTCTTTTTTTACTATTTTTACTATTTAGTTTAAACTTTTTCGTTGTTTTCAATATAATGTATATACACTGTAAAAATTTTCTTAAGGAATTTTCCCCAAAATTGTGTTGACGCTAATTTCCACACATTTTGTGGAATTTTCCCCAAAGTCCAGTGGGGAAAATTCCCCAAACATTTGTGTGGAATATTAACCAAAAGCTGTTGAATTTTCTCCAATTATTGTTGGAGAAAATTCCGTATTCTATTGTGTAATAATTACTGAAATTTCGGGAATTTTCCCGACCTTTACGTAGGGGAAGTTTTCCAAAATCTATGGAATATTGCTCAAAACATTTTGTAATTTTGAATATTGATAAGTATTTTCCAAAATTTGTGGAATACTGATGAAAAAAGCAAGGATGAACTCGAACATAGCAATGGAAGAGCCTCGCCCTGAAGGAACCATCTTGATGATCACCGTTGCCTCTTAGCCGAGTAAGTATGCTTTGCTTCGCGTCGACTGCTCCCTTACACACTCGACACATCATTTCTGTTGCGAGAGAGGCGACACGTCGCGACGCGTCGCGCCCTGGCGAATTTTTACCGAACTACCAGCTCAAAGCGGCAAGGAACTGTATCGTTGTGCATAGTATGCTACTCGTATACTACTCTTAGCTGATTATTTGAAATTTTTTTCTTTCCAGTATCAACTACCTGAAGGGTTAGACTTTATTTCCATATTTCAAACCTTTCAGATTAATTTAAAAATGAGCATCTATATGAATTTAGAGTTTTCTGACTCCCTGCGGTCATCTTTCGCCTACATCTTTACGTATTTTTCGCAGATATGGATTTTCGTTAAATTTCATACTAAGCTATAATCATTAATAAATGTTTACAGAAATTTGTGATTTTCTGAGAAATACTATAAAAAATTAAGATTACGTTATTTTTTTGTAGATTTTGATCACTATTTTTAGAAAAGTTGATTTTTCGTACAAAATCATCAACTTAATAATAATTCATCGAAAATCGAAAAAATGTGATGCTTTCTATGCCGAACTGTTGAAAAATGTACAATTTTTTATAATCTTCAAAGGAAATGAGGAAAAGAAATCTTTGAAATGACTATAACTTCAATAAATCTTTTCTCAAAGAAAATGCGTAAAATTATTTAAAATATTGTACTAGTTCAACAAAAATTTCAGGGAAAAATATCTTCCTAAACATACGGTAAAACTTATCGAATTTTTAGAAAATTTACCTAATCTGCGTGGAAAATCAAACAATATTTTTGGAACGATTCGCTATATTCAGTAGGAATCATTAAGTCCCCCAAATTTTAAGGAATATTTTCAAAGTTTTGTATAAGTTACCATAAGTTTCGGGAAATTTCCACAAAAATTGTAGGTAATATCTAATTTCCTAATTTTTAGGGAATTTTCCCCAAATTTTTAGTGAATTATAAGAACTTTTAGGAAAATTTCCCCAAATCTTGGGGAAAATGGTTTTCCCCAACGAAAATGTGGATTTTTCCTTACGAAAAAGTGGGGAAAATTCCCCAAATTTTTGACAGTGTAATGTCCAACAAGTATTAAGCTTTTATCTTGGTAGTCTTTAAGGATGTATGTAACTAGTACTGAATAATTATTTGATTAATTGTGAAAATTTCCATAAAGCTAATTTTCAATGTAGCCTTTTTCGAAACCGTGTTTATACTTACGGTTTTTCGTTTCTTATAATTACCCTTTAGTTTAATCTTTTTGACATACGCGATAAGACTCTCCTCTTGATTTGAGTAGTAACTTCATTTGGTTTCATATTCCAATTTAAAATAAGTAAAAATTCGTTGCGAAAAAACCTAATATTATCAGTTTATTACAAACAGGCGTACATACTCTATTTATCTATTATAACTATTATAAGAATCATTAAAACTTGACTATTTTTAAAATAACCTATTTTCACGTCTCTTTAATCAAGGTGGCCGCAGGTTTGGAAAAACCTGGAAATCTGGGAGAGACATGGAATTTATAGAAGAAGCGCTTTAAATAACTACCAAGAAAATAAGTTTAAAATGGTAATCTTTCATTCATTAAACATTATATTTTTTTTAATTTGTATGATTATAATTGAAGTGTTAAAATATTATTGCTGAGGACTCACGTACATTAAATTCCATGTACAATGTGCATTAAAATTCAATGACGATACTTTCAAAGTATGCTCGTTTTAGCTTCCACACTAATAATTAATTTCAGTTGTAAAAATTGTATGATTCACCTAGAATTTTCCCTTGAGCAAGTTTTTTAACTTTGCAGGTGAAATATCTATCCTGAAATCCTTTTAAAGGTCTAAAATTAAATACATATGAAGTAACTTATAAGTTAGGTAGAGATTTCGAATTCTATCTATATTATTCTGTAGCATTTATAATTTGAACTATCTGTGGATTATGATATGGTAAAAACTACACAATTTATGTATGGAAGTAAACTAAAAACACTATTTCAACATATAAAGAAAGAATAAAGTGGATTTTCACAAATAAATTGTTATTTGCAAATGCATGAAAATCACTTTAAGTTACCAGTACGTGGAATTTAAGTTAAGATTGTAATTTAAAAGTCCTAGAACTTTCAAGAGTTTTTTAACAGTACTGCAACGGTTTCATTTTGATAATCCTGAAGTGCATGGATAAATTTGTAGAAGGCATGAGAGATTCAGCGTTTAAGAATTCTCAATCCAAATGGCACGAACACTTTGAGTTTTCAAGAGATGATTTTAAAAAAATGCTTCATGTCCGAGCTAAATAACAAAAATTTTCGTGTGAAAGCACATTCCACTAGCCAGTACTTGTGCAATGTTATCGCCTCTCTCTCTCTTTCTCCTCTCTCTCTCCTCCTCCCTCCGTAATTCTTATCATCAGTATCATCAGCATCATCTTCACCCTTCTTGTCGTCTCCTTCATCATCATCATCATCATTTGCATTATCGTTGCTGCCGACTGTCACTTTTCACCAAACTCTTCTTCCACTACCTTCTGCTTCTTGACATATGGTTGTATTTCATGTTTAACATTCTGAGGAATGCGTACCAGTTTCTTCGATGGCAAGTATCGAAGTTTACATGTATCTCTCCTTCTAGAAATAATTAATTAAAAACAATTCAGAACGATAGAAAGAAATCTGAATTGCTTTTAATCGTGTTTCTTAATCGTGTATGCACGATTGGGAACGATTGAGTGTTGCAAAGTTTCAATCGTTCCAAATCGGGTCAGTCGGTAGTAGGATTTGTAGGTTATGAAGTGACAATTTGATGGCAGCACTTTCGTCTCGCGGGAATTATTTGAAAACGCTTATTTACTTTTTTTCGAGGCAGCACATTTTAAGCAATTTGTTCATGAAAAAAATTAAATAAATCTTTTTTAATAATTTCCGCGAGCTGAAAGTGCTGTCATTAACAAATTTGCCAATCAGGTGAAGTTTTTTCATCAAATTATTCATTTCATTTTCTATAATTTTGTGAAAGTTCAACTATGTCGTCATGGCCGTAGCTAAGGGGGGGGGGGGCATTGTGGGGCAATGCCCTACCTTAAAATACCAATGCCCTACCTTAAAAAATACAATTGTCCAGATCAGATCAAGTAAAATTTTTACTTCCGCCCTACCTTTAACCACCGATGCACTACCTTAAGTTCAATTCTAGTTACGGCCCTGTATGTCGTTGAAAATCGATATTTTGCATTAAAAAATTGAACAATTTATTTGAAAATGTATGCACTTTGTGGAAGATTTGATTTTTTTTTGTAAAAAAATAATCTTTATTGTTGAATTAATTTCTTATTTTTATCCTTCTTTTTTGCTAAAGATTTATTTATTCAATTTTTGATAGAAAAATGATATTTTTCAGTTTGAAATTCGTCTTTTGGTAGAAATTCGTTTTCTTGGTCAAAAATTCAATGATTCTAGTTAAAGATTCATCATTTCAGTAAAAAATTCATCTGCCTGGTTTAAAATTCAACCATTTCAGTTAACTCTTTACAATTTTATTTAGAAATTCATATCTTCGTTTGTTTGGTTAAAAATTAATTTTTTTAACTTGAAATTTAATTATTCAGATTTTGGTTGACAATTGATCTTTTTCAGTAAAAATTATTGTATTTTGTTGAAAAATTGTATTTTTTTTGTACAAAATAATTATTTTTCTTTGAAAATTAAACTTCTGGTTTAAAAATTCATCTTTTTAGTTGAAAATTCAAGTGTTCCAGTTAAATATTCATCATTTTAGGTGAAAATTGATTTCTTTTTTTAAATTTAACTATTCAGTTGAAGATTCACAATTTTATTTGAAAATTCATCACTTCGGTTGAAAATTCATTTTTTTTTGTTTAAAATACTTTTTTTTTGTTGAAAATTAATTTTTTCGAATTAAAGTTAAACTATCTCATTTCTTGGTGAGAAATTGATATTTTTAGTGGAAAATTCAAGTATTTCTTAAAAATTGATTTATTCTGCAATGTTTTGCTCTGCTGTGTTGAAGGATATTCAGAATGAACGTCATGAATTAAAATAAATGTCTGCGTTTTGCGGCAAATACGAATTTGTTACTTTTAGTTAGCCGGGAAAATTGAAAAACTTGACCGTGAAAAACCAGGAATTTGAAATCGTCCGCCAAATCGCCACCCTGAAAATGTCTGTGCTTGGTGAAGGAAAACCAGTTGTTCCGATGATTCCTGCATGTATTTGATACAATTTTGAACTATTTCACCTGTAAATACCAAAATGTTCAATGTTGAAATTTAAGAATAGTTTAATCTGTGACAGTTTTTGAATAGTTTAATCTGTGACAGTTTTTGAATAGTTAAATCTTCAAGTCCATTTCTGTCAGTTATTGTTCATTTATTTAACTTTTTAATTACATAATGCCTTCTGAACAATCTAATAGCATACAATTAAAATTTTGAAACCTTTAAAATTCAAAGATTTTAAGATTAGGCATTGCAAACCAAATTGTTTGAAAAATTCAAAATTGAATATTGCAAGTATTCAAAACTAGAAATTTCCGAGAATTTCAAATGGAACTTATTTATAGATTCAAAATTGTTATACTGGAAGGCATTTAAAAAGATTGGATAAGTTTTTCTACTAAAAATTGAAAGAATTTAATGAGTTACCTACAATTTATTTAGTCTGAGTTTCAAAATATATATATTTTTTTTACGAGGGCTGGTGGAAAATGTTCAAAAACACACTGTGAAGGGTCCGCATTGGTCGGTAGTGTGGGGATCTTGGTCGCATCACTACAGTGACCCTGAGATATATAATATTCAATTATACATTGCATATAATTATACATAATACAAAGTCATATTTGTCATTATAATAATGCCACCAAGGGACCCACTAAAAGCCACCATCCTTTTCTTCTCGGCAGATGTCCCCCCGGAAACCGCTTTCGAATTACTTCAGGGAGTGCCATTTTCTTGCCCTCGAAAGGGCTCCTTCTTCTTGTTCTTGATCATGTACCAACCAAGATGTACGTATCGTCCTCAGTAGAGGGGTAGTACCGCTCATCGGGCTCGTCGGCTTTCGACATCTTGGTTGGGACTTCTTCTTCTGCGTCTTCTACTTTCTTCTGGCAGTAGCCGGCGGGCGGGGTGGTGCCAGATTCTGGCACTCCGCCGCCTTATGGCCCTCTTTGAGGCATCTGCTGCAGCATTTGCTGAGATCCTCTGCAACGCACTCTCGGGTAACGTGCCCTAGTGAGTGACACCTGTAGCACCGGTTTTCGTCACTATGTGCCTTTAGCCGGCAGTTCACTCAACCCACCTTCAGGCGGGCAAGGTTCTCCATTTTCGCAGCAGCGGCCGCATCCAGCTCGACGAAAGCTAGGATGCAGCCTCTCCTGCTCGTTTTTGTGAGGCTTACCCTCACCGCTGCCTCCACATCAGTAGCCTCCGTGGTCTCGACTAAGTCATAGACCACGACCTGCGCCTTCAGAACGAGGTGTCGGACACACCCGCCTTGTCCAAGGGCCTCCGACATGGCATCACCAAAGTGCCGCCGCTCCTCTGCCTTGGCACCCACCTCAATGAGGACGTCGCCCGTCCTCGTCTGCCTGATAGACCTGACACTTACGCCATGGTCCTCAGGCTTCACCTTCTTCTGGATGTCCCTCAAGACATCCGAATATTTCATCCCCGGGGCTGGCGTGATGGTCACGGCCTCCCGGGGGATTCTCCTTTTCTTCTTCCTGAGAACTCTTGTTCCCTTGTCGGGCACAATGTCCCTTTAAGGGACCACTTGTTTCTCAGGCTTCTTCTGTTCCTCTGCTTTATCCTTTTTGTTCCTCCTCCTTCTGCCAACCTTAGACAAGGCGACACCTTCCTTGGTCCTGGTCTTTTTTAGGGCTGGCTTCTCCGCTCCAGATGCACTGGGCGGGCTAAGGGTCGTTTCCCTCTCCCGCTTGCGCGTATCCTTCTCTTCCTCTTGTGGAAGTTTCTGCGGCTTCTGGTTTCTGCGGCTCCGTCTGCCTGCTGACGGAAGCCCTTTCCTCCTTGAAGGTGGAGCTCAAGAGAGACTTCTCTTTGAGCTGCATACCTATTTTCTCTCTGAGCACCTTATTTATGTTCTCGTGATAATACCTAAATTGCCGATTTAGGGCTCTAACCTTATAACCGGGTGAGTTTATGGCCCTTTGAGCATCCTCCACTTCTTCCATCAAATCCAGATCCGTGTCCTTCCTTGATTCGCAGATCTCAATTATTTTTTTGAGGCACAGCCGTACCTTCCGGTGCTCCTCCCTCAGCTCATCCTGCGATTCTGCGAAATACCTCTTATCATAGCAGCTTCTGACTTAAGATCGCCATGTTCCACAACGTTGAAGCAATTGCTGAAGTCTAGCCCCTCTTCAACTTATGTATCCTTCCTCCCACTCCGTTTTCCGTACTTGTAAGTCATAGTAAAGTAATCACCAGCGCATCATGCGTGGAGGGGCGGGCCGAAATAGCTGGGAACGGGTATACCCTCGGACCTAAGTCCTACCCCAGTACTCTGAAGCCCAGCCTTCGTTTAACCGGTCCCGGAATACACGGACGGACCGGACTCGCCCGGAGCACTGCAGGCTCCGATCCCTGCAGCTACCACGCACTCCCCGATCAAGGCCCGAAGGGGCTGGCTCCTAATGCCCGGTCGTAGCTTACATCTGGGCAGAGCAAGCTCACAGCAGCCCCTACACCATGACGGCGGAAAGACCGAACATGGTTCGGAGCACTCCCAGTAGGCTGCGACCGCCACCAATTGTGTGTTTGGTCCGCGGGGCCTATTTTATTTTAGCGCTACCCTCTGTTTCCAGCGAGCACTCCCCTAACCGCCACCTGGGGACGCGCCAAGTAGGGGTAACCCCTCCCCTTCCCCGCAGACAACTGCGGAGGCCAAAATATTGGCGCCATCCTACGTTCTAATGATTCCAATTGTTTTCAATTGGGTATCCATTATTCTGAATTAGAGTTTAAGTTTTCACTAGCCTTTTGATATTGCTTTAAATATTTACAAGAGTTTTTTTACGCTTTGGAACAATAAAATGTCAACAATATATATTTAAAAAGAAGTGAATAAAAGTTTTACAATAATATACCCGATAAATCAAACTACTACTGCCTATTTGATAAAGACACTATATCACTGTCACATCGTTAGGTGGCATGATTTTTACATACTGTTAATCCTTATACTTTCGACTCTTTATTCGGTATACAGCCTGAACAAACATTTAATTTTTTATAATTGTAACTTTTGTTGAATTATTAAAAATTTAATTTCCAACCTCTAAACACGTGCGTGTCATGTGTGTTACGGACGAAAACTGCAGAGGGCGCACTGCAGTCAAGTACATTCACTCAATTCAACCCGATTGGGAACAATTGACACAATCAGCAACAATTTAAACTGATTTAACTTTTGATCACGCTTAATTGCTATGAATCGTGTCCAATCGATTATTTCTAGAAAGGTTGAATGGCATGATCCCTATCGCGTTAAAAAATGGTATGCTTCTGTCGAATTGCTTTACTGTCCCTAGTGGAAGTTTTGGACTCATTGGGAATCAAAATGATTCCGTCTAAGTCTGTCCGATTCCGAGCAATTAAATCCGTTCCATTCAGCACGAATGCGAAATCTGTTTCCGACTCATTCCGAATCCGGCCCGTTTCAGTCCGCGAAGAATTTTATGATCCAATCCGAACTAATGCGATTTATTCCAAAATAATTACCAAATGAGTCCGAACGAGCTTCTGCATGATTTCCTTTCGAATAAATCCGCGTGAATCCGAACTTTTGAAGGAAGTTCATTCCGAATGAGACGGATTGACTCCGCAGGGGCTTGAGTATTATTACAGTCCGATTCAATCCACATGATTCCGAACTTTATAGAAAATTCATTCCGAACGAGTCCGACTTTCTTCGCAGGAGTTTCTGCATAATTTCAGTTCGAATCAATCAGCATGATTCCGAATTAAAAAAATTCATTCCGAATGATTCAGAAGTCAAAAAAGAAGTCATTTCGATTGAATCCGCGCAAATCCGAAATTTTCGCCAAATTCACTCCGATTGAATTCGCATGATTCCGAACAAATCCGAACTGTTGAAGAATATCCATTCCGACTGAATCCTTATATTTCCGAATTTCTAAAACGAATCCATTCCGAACGAATCCGCATGATTTCGAAGTTCCAGAGAAAATTAATTCCGCTGAATGAATCCGAACTGTTTAAGGAAATTCATTCCGACTTAATCCTCAACTCACGACAATTTATGGTCTGAAAATGTGTTATGAGAAATTGTCTTTGGCGCATAGCAAAACCTCGAGCTCTTTTTTAGCTAACTTTTGATAGATGCAATGTAGCGTTTCTATATACGCGAATGTAAAACTTATCAGATGCCTATATAAATAAAACAGACGCTTTTGTGCAAGAATAGGCATCTATTGGGATTATCAATTGATTTGAAACGATGAAAAATAAGATTTATCAAGAGTCATAGAAATGTTATGCTTGCATGGATTGCTGTAGATCCTGTCGTATCTATCTGAAATTGAGATACCAAAAAAAGACAAAATTGTTCTATTTTGCCAAAATTAGATTTTTAATAACGCATTCCCAAGTCAAAAGTTGCCTTACAGTTGAGGATTCAGATGGATTCAGTTGGAATTTTCTCCAACAAAAAAGGTCCGCTAAAAAGATAAGAATAGTCTATCTTCTTATAAGACAATGAGAAAAATCTGTTCGGCTTTTGATCACTGTGAAGGGATAATCAATCCGTCGTTAAACACATTCAACTGGGCTGTAAACGAGCTATATTGGTTGGCTTGCGGATGATAGCGATAAATTTATGTAGCTGTATCTAATTTGTGTGAAGTTGGATAAAAAAACTCAGGGTTTTTGTAATAAATGATTGTGTATATTCTCAATTATTGAACCTTCCGAAAGCCATTACAAATTATACTCAAAACATTTCTAGATATTACTCGACGGTTCGAAGAACATTTAAAAAGTAGGAAATTAGGATTTCTTTACTTTGAGTCAAGCAGTGTCTTGCACTTGAAGTCGGAAAATTTATTGGAGACGAAACATGTGGCTTTTTAGTGAAAATTAGGCGACACATTTTTCTAATTTACGAAAAATATATTTTTCGCCAAGTTAGAGTTTTCGAATGTTGAAGTCCATTTAAAAAAAAGGCACATTCTTTCAAATTTTGTTTCCAAATTCTGGTAAAACCTCTTCTCAAAACACCTTAAAATTAAAATAATCGCCTAATTTTATCTGAAAATCATTCCTATACATTCTACGGCTTCAAAATAGTTCCTAGATAAGTTTCTCAAAAAAAAAAAAAAACGATGGACTTAGATTTGAATTCAGAACACTAGCGTCCCATTTTTCTTTATCCATCCACAAGTTCTCCCCAATGTGCACAGTGTTCTTTTTCTTACTGATTGTGGATCGTCGGTTTGATGTGTAACACCTGCATGATGTAAAGGCATTGGAATCAGGACCGAACCTCGAAACTGAATTGCCTCACTTTACTCCATAAATACTACGATTACATCTTTTTTAGATAATCATGGCCTATTTAATGTAAGATGTTATTTTTGTCGACCAGGGTAATTAATTAATTAATTTTCTGATGTTAAATTTTGTCGAACTTGTCATTGTGAATTAGCTACCGTATTGCGCCGGATTCAGACGGAATGAAAATTTTATTCAGAATGGTGTGAAATTATTCTGATTGAAGCACGGAATCATACAATGCCATTCGGAGTGATATTTCGGTATCAGGCGGATTCAGGCGAAATGAAAATTTCTTTCAGATTCATTCGGAATGAACGTGAGACATCAACTCGGACGGAAAAAGAATCAATCGCAATCGGACGGAATTATTTGGACTGGATTTAGCTTCCAACCAGAAGTTCGGAATCAGTCGGAAACAGATTTCGCATTCGTTCGTAATCGATCGGAATGAATCGGAGTTACTCGGATTCAAACGGACTCAATTTCATTCCGAAACTTCCACCAGGGATAGCCTCGTCAGCCTGCTTACTGCTGTTTTGCATAATAGTCCCTATAGCCTCAGGTATCTTTGCATTTTGGTAAATTGATTTCTCATCATTCATAAGATTCTTTGCTATGCAAGAGTACTTCACATGTCTTTTTAAATTATCAAGTCGTGAATAAGTTTTAAGACAATTGGGACATGTAGAAGTCATTTTGTTGCTACTTTTATAATTTGATTGATTGCTTATTCATGAAACCAGAGTTTATATATCAAAATAGGAGGAGGAGGATAAGAAGGAGGAGGAAGAAAAAGAGGAAGGGGAGGAAGAGCAAGAATAAGAGGAGGAGGATGAGGAGGTGGAGGAAGAAGAGGAGGATAATGTAGTTTAATCAAATGCTCGAGGTGTTGGATTCAATGATTACAAGCTTAGACTATCAGTTAGCTTAATTTGGAATTGAATTAGCTATAAACTTATTGCCTACTCAGTATCGTATTTGCTTTACTTTTCTATTAGTGTTTTTATACAAATTACGGGGAATTTTATAATGGTTCACGGAATTATGATGACATCATCACTAAGGAATGTGGTTCAACCGGAATTTTTAGATTATTTTGTATAAAATATGACATTCTATATGGATACGCATTAAATATAAGTTATTCGACACATCATTGAAAGTTCTAGAAACTATTACGCAACATAGTTTCAATATATCTCATTTTAGTTATTTTTCCATACAAATGAGTGTGCTTACAGTTATTCGAAGCTTTTTTTTTACAAATTTCTCAATGTTGTTATGTATATATGATTCCAAACTTTTTACACCTACTGATGGTACATCACACCAAACACTTTCCACAATTTTTCTCAATGTCTATCTTCTTAGAAAGTTGAGATGGTAAACCACTCCCAACACCTTGAGCATTCGATTAAACTACATTATGGCCAACGGCCACACCACGCTGAAAAAACCAGTTCTCGTTAGATCACTGAAGTTAAGCAGTATTGGGCGCGGTTAGTACTTGGATGGGTGACCATTCGGGAATAATACTACTATGTGCTGTTGGCGTCGTGGGTGTGGTGAGCCTACACTTGTAGTTCTTGACTACAAGAAACTATACACATAGAAACACTACCCGAATCGGGTAGTGTCACGCCTACCCTGAAAGGGAAATGGCTTAATGGTATACATACATACATCCTCCTCCTTCTCTTCTTCCTAAACCTCCTCATCCTCCTCCTCTTATTCTTGATTTCCCTCCCCTTCCTCTTTTTCTTCCTCCTCCTTCTTATCCTCCTCCTCCTATTTTCATATATAAACTCTGGTTTCATGAATAAACAATCAACAAAATTATAAAAGTAGCAACGAAATGACTTCCACATGTCGCAATTGTCTCAAAACTTATTCACGACTTGATAATTTGAAAAGACATGTGAAGTACTCTTGCATAGCAAAGAATCTTATGACTGATGAGAAATAAATTGACCAAAATGCAAAGATACCTGAGGCTATAGGGACTATTATGCAAAACAGCAGTAATGAATGATGAGAAATCAATTAACCAAAATGCAAAGATACCTGAGGCTATAGGGACTATCATGCAAAACAGCAGTAAGCAGGCTGATGAGGCTAGTAAAGCAATTCGACAGAAGCATATCATTTTTCAACGTGATAGGGATCAAGCTAGACGGAAAAAAATAATCGCTTGAATTTTAAGTGACTATTTTATAACTCCTAGATATAGAGAAAAGCCTGGTGAGATTTCAGCGAATTTTATTAAATAGTAGAAGAAAAGTCAATTAATTTTAAAAAACAGTCAAGTAAAGGATTTAAGAAAATAGTTTAATGATTATATTAAACAGTGTATAAGTTTTTATTTTGATGGTAAACGGCTTTTTACATAACTTGTGAAAAAGAATTTAAGAAATGAGTAATCGAAGAATTGAGAATACGGGCTGATAGAAATCCGTTGACCAGTCAGTGAAAACTATAAAATGCGCTGTGGACGTTTTTCCGTAGCACCGCGCACGATTCAACGCACAATTCAATGAGATCATTTGAAAGTCTAACTAGACTTCGATTCAAATGGAAATTTTAGATGTCATTCGCTTCCAATTTTAAATATTTTTTCTTTGTAAAGACTAATTATCGAATCAGGGCAGACTTTTGAAGTGCTTTTCGAAATTCTTTACTCTAAAATATTGATAATTAGGAAATTAAATTGAAAGTGAGTAAAAATTTAAATTCCACTTTAATATCTGAAATTCAAATTTGATCGTGGGATTCTTGGTTTTCTTGATTACCAAGAATTTCGTAACTGAAATATTGAACCCTTTTCTTGATTGTTATCCTGTTTAATTAAATATAAGTGATATCTGTGAATCTTAAATCATAAAAATATGTCGTTCATTTTATTTACAAATTTCTCGTTTTTAACTTGTAGTTTTTTATTTGCATTTTCTAAATGAAGTCGAAATATTTTTAGAAAAAATTCATTGATTAAAAAAATGTCTGAACTTGAAATGCTTCACCTTTTATCAATCACCCATATACTTATATAATTATTCTTTATTATTTAAATAATAAAAAATGCGTGGCAGCATAAAAAAAGGATACGAGGTTTAAAAAGTGTTTAAAAACACCATTATTACAATTTTTTAGAATTCAAAAAAATTGTATGCCTATTTGAAGCAAGGTATTTAGGTGAAAAGAATTGAAAAACAACACTTCAAAAAAGTTAATTGAGAAGGAAGTAAGCACAAATACCAAAAAATCCGTCTATTCACACCAAAATTTTAGTACAAATAGACCTTTTTCCAGCTCACCCTATTCGCACCGAAAAAATCCGGCTGTTTGTACCGATATTTGGGTACATGTAACCAAGGTCCATTGAGAATGTATTGCATGCTATAGAAGGATAATTAAAAAATTGACAATTACACATTTTTAAAGTAAAAAAATTAGGGATGCAAGGACGAAGCACGTAAATATTATTCATCTGACCACCGCTGGACTCGGATCATTTTCATCCTATAGGTTCTTGCTCTCGAATTTTCTACACAGAATTCTTTTTCCGTCGATAGCGAAATAGGTTAGAGCGCGAGGTAGAATACACGTGTTTAGGTAGTTTAAGTAGGGTTCGACTCCTCAGCTAGTGCGATTTTTCAATGCGTTGAAGCGTGCGATTATATGTGTAAGTGACCAGGTGTGCGAATAGTGTATTAATAATTAAAGAAAATGAAGAATATATAATAATAAATGAAAAAATAATTTTTTTTGTTGTTAAAAAATCTTTATTGGATTTTGATAAACTGTCCCTTATAATTCTGACCTCTGTTTCATAGAATACAAAGCACTCGTGTATTGAATTTTCAGTGACTGTCACTTGGACATCGGATTTCTTGTCTAAAAGAATATAAAGGCTTTGCCTTTATATTTTTATAAAATAAATAAATTGTTATTATAATACCTTTGCATTTTACATTTTCAGCGGTTTCCGAACAGATTTTCTATTACTGTTTTGAAAATTCTCTTGAAATGTTACATGCTTTTCAGATGCCGATTTGTCATTTTCTTGAATACGGAAGGTTGTGAATTTTAATTGACTTTATCTCATATCCAAGAGTTACGAAGTCACTGGCAGTCTGTGGTAACTTAATGCTTTAGGAGCGATCGCGTATATTCGACGGTGGCGCCATCAAACGAGCCCGCAAGATAAGATAATAGATGGTTGAGGCTAGATCCAGATGATTTGTAGATAACCTGATTAAAAAACTCAATACATTGAAAAAACCAATAGAAAAACAAATAGAAATACTTAAATACATCCTGGAATAATCATTTAAGTATTTCTGTTTGTTTTTCTATTGATTTTTCCATAAAACGCGTTTGAAAGAAAAAGCGAAGATAATAGAAGTATGTTTGAAAGTAGTTTTTTTTTAAACTTGTAATCATTTTTACAAATTTCACACGTTTGACGTTTGGGACGTTTGGTAAACAACAGACTAACACAACGAAGGAGTAAGAGAGGTAGATGAAACGTGGACCCCTCAGCGACGTGTAGCAGGGTATGACCTACAGAGCCATCTAACGAGCCCGAACAACAGGACCAGAATATGTGCAACCGCGGTTGTCTATACTAGTTACCACAGCCTGATCACTGGATTTTTAATAAAATATTTTTTCCGTGTATTCAAGAAACATGTGAACTTCGATATTTGCCATCGAAGAAAGTGGTACGCATTCCTCAGCATGTTAAACATGAAATACAACCATATGTTAAGAAGCAGAAGGTAGTGGAAGAAGAGTTTGATGAAAAGGCCAGTTAGCCATCCGTGACAGTCAGCATTAAAGATGATGCAAATGATGATGATGAAGAAGAAGACAAGAAGGGTAAAGATGATGATGATGATACTGATGATAAGAATGACGATGATTCCGAAAGTGATTCTTCCTTTGAATATGAAGCAGAAGCAAAAGAAACAGCAAAAATGTAAAAATACTGGGATGATCCAAAAATACTGGTTAGTTCAATCTTTTTCCAACTGTCGAATAAACATTTTTTATATTTGATTGAATAGTTCCTGTAATTAATTTAAAAACACTTATAAAATAGAACCAATACCATACTAGGTGAGCAATAAGCATGTTTCTTATTTAATGTTATATAGATCTTTATATATTTATATATATATATATATATATATATATATATATATATATATATTAAGGTGGGCCGAATTACACGAAAGTTTCCGAATCGAATCGTAATAGCGCGGAGGTCAGCGAAGGTCGACCGATGGCCAAGCTAGGTGGGCGGCAGCCGGTTCTAGGAATTCACCTTACCGCTGCGCGCAACGTGCCAAGCAGACAAGTCGAGACGTGTCGAATTTTATTGTTTTACTGTGAATTTTAGTGTTGATTAGAAAAGGAGTTTGATTGACAATTACGTAGAGGACGCTGGGTCAAAAATTTCATTGTCCGTTAATTGGACCGCCTAAAAGTCTGAACAAACAGATTCTTCATTGACAAGCTGATGTTTTGCTACACTGCCAGCGTGTTGGACATTATTTAGCCCTGGCTTCGGCCAGTCCAAAACAGGATGTCAGCTTCTCTGCAGTAGCTAATGTCGTTGCTGATGATATAGAGTCCATTTACACTAAGGCATCTTTGCCAAAGGTCCGTCAAACGTGAATTATATAACTTATCAAAACTCTTTACGATAAGTATTACTACATCCGTGACAAGTTAAACAGGGACAAAAAATACTTGGAAACACAAAAAGAGTACACACAATACATTTCTGACTGTCAAATAAAGTTTTTTGACAGTCAGAAATGAATGGGGTATACTCTTTTTGTGATTTCAGGTATTTTTTGTCCCTGTTTAACTTTTTAAGGATGTAGTAATACTTGTCGTGAAGAGTTTTGATAAGTTGTATAATTCTCGTGCGAGAGACCTCTGGCAATGATACCTTAGTGTAAATGGACTCTATATCATCAGCAATGACATTAGCTACTGCAGTCTCGACTTTTCTGGTTGGCGCGTTGCGCGCAACCTCCCCTCCCATCATATTGCGGCTGATGTATATTTACGTAATACTGTTCTAAATATGATATATTTTAACGCTTTTAACGCCTTAGCCGATCGCACCAGCACTTTTCACACGAGGAAAATAATAAAATGGCTCCTTTTTACGATATTTGTCCCTCCCTCCACACTTACAGGAGAGGGGGATGAGAAGGGGAGGTTTTTTTTTAGTCAAAGGATAATTTTAAGAGGTCACATACCGATTTTGAACGAAATTCGATTACTATAACTTACTAAGAAAAAATCCCAAAACGTGTTCAATTTTTGACGATTTTCCGAAACTTTGAACGCGATGTGCGACCGGAAGTTATGGTCCGATTTAAGAAAAAAAAATTTTATTGCGATCAGGGCGACGAGTAGCCACTTTGCTGTGCTATGACGATTCGATTCGGAAACTTATGTGTAATTCGGCCCACCCTAATATATATATATATGACAAAGCCACCGAACGTCTCAAACGGTGACCCTGGGATACCTCGTGGGAACAACAATGAAACCACCAACACACCAAAATGTTGTAGATGCGGTTCAAAACGATCGAACGCACAGAGCACCCGACAATAAGTCAGCAAACAATGCCGATCATCCTAGAGTTCGGGGTGCTGAAAATAATCTAGATGGAAACATGACGACGAACCGGCGAAACGCCCACATTGAGTGGACGGATCAACTTAAGAATGACGTGCTAGACTGCTACGATGCCAGCATTATCCCTGTTCGCGGAGGCTTTATGGTGCTTATGCACACTCTGTGGTGCCAGAAACACCCAGAGCTTCAAAACGTTTCGCACAAGTCTTTGCGAAATCAAGCCGACTACCTCCGGAAAAATGGATATGTACGCGGATCGCTTCCCCAACCGCTGCTCGATCAAGCTGCAGACGAAGATGAAGTGACATTGAGACCAACCGCAGAAAGCAGGCACCTTCTGAAAGATGATTGCAATTTCAGTACAAGGAGGAACATTAACATGCAAGTACCTCTTAAGCCCCAAGATCTGGCCAAAATGGATGCCACCCTTCGTGGAGATATCTCGCAAGAGTCCGACCTCTGGAACATCAATTGATCATTTTATGGTGCTGCGAGAACTTTGGCTGATTCAAATCGAAGGCTAAAACAGACGACGGATCAAAAGACCAAAAGACGCTTGCATCAACTAAACAAGAAAATTGGATGGGCAAGACAGAGTGCGTCCCGTGTTCAATGTGTGATTGACTACATAACATCTGGTAGACCGTTTGCGGAAAGGCTTCGAAAGTCTGCCCAAGAACTAAGGATCTTGAATCACACACTAAACAAGTGAAGGCTGCTGACAATCAAGCAGCATATTGTTGACAAAATACGGCTGTTATCCGACGCAAGGAGGAGAATACAGAAGAGGGAGAGATGGATCCCGAAGAATCAACAGTTTCTCGCTGACCCATCGCGCCTCTTCAGCGATCACCCTGTTTTTGTAATAAATCCACCCAAACCCAAGGAGGTAGAGACTTTTTGGAGAGAGGTGTACAAGATCCCGAAAACACTAGAATTGAAAGAAGATACTGTCAATACCATCCGCTTCAAGGAGTTTTGCGGCAACCTCATAAAATCTGAGGAGTACTGTCCATCTGACACTGCCGAAGAGGTGAAAAAAGCACTTAGAGGAACGAAGAACTTTTCCGCTGCTGGACCAGATTGTATCTAGAACTTTTGGCGGAAGAAGTTTACTTTTATACACCAACATTTGGCTCGCATATTCACCTCATATTTAAAGTCGGAGGCGCCCATTCTGCAGTGGCTGGTAATAGGAGGCACTATACTCCTGCCGAAAAAAAGGCAACTTGTCCAACCCAGAGAATTACAGGCCAGTAACTTGTTTAAACACACTGTATAAGATCTTTACAGATGTCCTAAGCAACAGGATTGTTCGATGAATTGAGCCTGTATGGCGAGAGTCCGAGAGATGTATGAACAACGTGGCTCGAAAAAAGGTGTAGCAGGCTCTCGAGAGAACCTGCTAATTGACAGGTGTGTCTTTAAGGGCGCTACAGCACATCAGCGCGTCCTGTCAATGGCCTGGATTGACTACCGGAAAGCTTTCGATTCAACCTCTCATAGACTGATCATCTGCCTGTTAGAGAGCTTGAAGCTACGGCCACACATAGTGAGATGCATAGAGAGATTGATGCCTCTTTTGAAAACTGGATTTACCATCTCATCCAGAAATTATCGTCTGATAACTAACAACATCACATTCCAGAGGGGCGTCTTTCAAGGTGATACCATGAGCCCTTTACTTTTTTGCATCACACTTCTGCCTCTAGCTCTCGCACTACGAAATTCTCCTGGATACCTCTGTGGCGACACTAATCAGCGCGAGCATAAGGTCACTCATGTATTTTATATGGATGATCTGAAGATTTATGCCTCTGGTAAAGGCAAACTTCAATCTGCTATGAATATCGTCAAGAATTACACAGGAGAGATTGGAATGGACTTTGGTTTGGACAAGTGTGCCAAAATTCACCTGAAGAAAGGAAAGATTATTGGCGTTCCCAAGGACCCTGAGCTTGTGGATATAAGTGTTATTAGACATCTTAATACTGGAGAGACCTATACATACCTGGGCGTGCCTCAAAGCCACATTCAGGAAGTAACATCAGTGAAGGAGTCTCTCCAAAGCAGATACAAGCATCTTCTTCGACGGATTTGGTCTTACAATCTGTCGGCGTTGAACAAGGTATATGCGACTAACGTGCTTGCCGTCCGGTTCTACTCTACTCGTTTGGGGTTTTTAAATGGACGAAGGACGAGCTTAAGGCCCTTGATGTCACCACACGTAAGATCATGCATATGCATAAAAGATTGCATATCAATTCGTCAGTTCCGCGATTATACATTTCACGCCGTTAAGGCAGACGCGGAATTCTGAATCTCCAATGCCTTCATAACCGAATTGTTCTAAGTACAGCTTACATCGTTGCTAATGGCAGAGATCCGCTCCTAAAGATGGTCAGGAATCACGAAATGATTGGCGAAGAAGCGTTCCTTTACAAAGCCGCAGAGCAAGCGTCCGAGACCCGTGGGCTGAATTTTAACATCAGAACTGAGGAAAGTGAATTAATCCATCTAGATGCTTCACTTCTGAAAGCCGAAGTAAAGAAAGCAGAGTTTGGAAAATTTCACCAAGAGCTACTCGACAAGAATATGCACGGAAAATTTTACAGAAATGTAGAAAAACAGACCTTGTCGAAGGAGCAAACTTTTGCTTTCCTCAAATCATCTGGGCTCAATTTAGGTACAGAGGTTTTTATTTTTGCATGCCAGGACGGTGTCATTTCCACCTTAGCATACAGTGCCCGCATTTTACGTCAAGATTTTCCCAGTGATAGGTGCAGAGTGTGTCATGCACACGCTGAGTATCTAGAACACATACCTTCTGGGTGACCGACCCACGCAGGAACGAAGTACATCTATAGACATAATGCGGCCCTAAGAGTACTTTATTACCATCTTTGTCGCTCTTACGGCATTGGTCGCGACCCTGCCCTGCCGAACGCTCTAAGGGATATAGAGACAATTGTCCGAAATGAGAAGTGCCAAATTTTCTGGAACTACGAGTTTCGGGCAGCAGTCTCCGTTACTCAATCGAGACCGGACATTGTTCTCCAAGACTTCGAGAAACGAACTATATTCGTGATCGAATTCTCGGCTCCGTCCGAATACAACATCACTGTAAAGAAGAAAGAAAATGAGAAGAGGTATCAAGCCCTTAAGAGAGAGCTGCAACGACTGTACCCAATGTATTTGATGGAAGTAATTGTCCTTGTGATTGGTGCTCTCGGAGGTGCGAAAGTATCAGTGGTTTGTAACCTTAAAACCATAACCGCGTGCCAAAAATATGCCACGGCACTTGCGAGATGGATGCAGAAGGCTGTCATCCTTGGGCCGCTTAGTGTCCTCAAGACACACGAGGGTTTCGCCGGCCTATCGTTGTGATTTCGTCGTGCCCTCTGACCACCCATCTCACGGTTGTGAGACGTGGCCATAGGTGTGATTTACCGCGGTTCTACTGGGGGCTATTGACATTTTTTAGATGGCGGTTGCTCTCAGTAGGATCCTGCGGTGGTTGTTTAACTCTTTTTTTTAATTATATATATATATAGTATCCGAAATATCTATAACCTCCTGAAGGCAGTCAAAGAAAGGTTGGGTCCTGGGAAGTACCTCGGGAAAGCATGGATTTACAAGAAATCTGTCTGGATAAGAAACATTTCGGATGTGTCTTCAAACCCAATAAAAATCCCAGATGACAGTGACCTTGATCATTTTTTGTCGAAACTTTTTGCTGCGAAGTCATCCTCTACCTCGATTTGACGCACAGTCTTGACCGTGCCAGATCTTAATACCAGCATAAGCTCAATTCAGGAACAGTCCCCGCTACCAGATTACCATCTACCAGATTCTCCAGCCGCCGCCTCTACATGCCAACTTCGCCTTCAGACTCATGGACAGAATGAGTCCCCATCTGCGGTAATAAACTCATCAATAATAAACATGTCATTAATTCCGAGCGAAACCGCGCAAGATTCATTTGATTGTAATTTTGTTTCTGTAGAGAATCCGGAATCTCTTGTTGCAAGCTCTAGTTCATTATCGGCCCATATATCCATCGCTGCTTCAATGGTTTCTGAGAACACATATCATAATAATTATCCGAAATCTCTCTCTATCGCGCATATCAATGTTAGATCTCTTATTCCGAAAATTAGCGATATTTTTGATCTAATACACCTTTATAGTCTCGATGTTGTCGCGATTTCCGAGTCGTGGCTTAATAATGATATATCCAGTTTAGTTTTAGCCATTAGCGGTTTCAATCTAATTCGCGCCGATCGTAAGAGCCTTGTGGCTCGGAGAGGCGGTGGTGTAGCCTTATACATTCGTGATGACCTACGATTTAAACCTTTAATCGAAAATTCTTCGCTTATCACGAACGATCTTAATGATGATATAGCCGCGGATATCTGTGCTGTAACGTTGCAACTTAAAAAAATGAAACTCGGGGTCGTTGTGGTATACAGAAGTCCCAACTCAAACTCCAACTGGGACGATGATCTGGAAGAGGCGTTGGCCAGGGTCCATGGTCTTTCAGATAATACAATAGGCTTAGGCGACTTCAATATAAATGCTGCTGACACTGTTCAACAGGGTTGGTGCAAGCTAAACAGTTTGTCACGCTCTTTCGCGCTCCGCCAGATTGTTAGCGAACCTACACGCACAACAGATAGGTCGTCATCGATTTTAGATTTAATCTTTGTAAGTGAAGAACTACGTATTATTGACTCAGGCGTTATCCAGCTGTCAAAAAAATTCGATCATGATATGGCGTTCTGTACAGTTAATGTGAATGTTGATACTGGGCCGGGTTTATTCCGTGTTGGTAGAAATTTCAGAAGAGTAGATCAAAGTGAGTTCGACAGGGCGGCAGAGGTGGCAGAATCGGATAGGGTTTTTAATGCTGGCACAATGGATGAAAAAGTACTTATTTTCTCTCAATTAGTCTTGAGTTTATTAGACACATTCTGCCAGCTCCGAAAATTCAGAATCGCGAGACCGAAGCCTCCGTGGTATACTGACTCTGTCAAAAAAATCTCAAGGGCCAGGGATAGGGCGCGGTACAAATGGCGCATTAACAAAACAGATGTAAATCATGCGAAATTTACCTTGCTGCGAAACATGGCTACGGCGTCCATGCGGCGTGAAAAGGCGGGGTACCTTTCATCCCTCCCCGAAAGGCCGTCTTCCTTACACATATGGGAAAAAATCAATCGTTCGGGAGTTTGGTCGGGACGGAACCAACATTCATGGGGAGATTTGCTACCCGACCCAACGGCGATCAACAATTTCATCCTCGATACCCTTCCACTAGCATCTCCATCGGATAGGGTCATTAAAGACATTCGTGTGTCAATAAATCCCAACAGACGACCTGCTTTTCGGTTTCAGGAAATCGACCTCGCACAGTTGTATAAAGCAGTCAAATCTGTTAAATCGACGGCTACTGGGTGTGACGGAATTAACAGTACTGCATTCCTCCTATGTATCCCTTCGTGCCTGCCTTCCTTTCTGGACATTATCAACACTTCGTTTAGGTCAGGAATATTTCCATCGGCGTGGAAGGAAGGTATTATCCGACCTATTCCTAAAACTGCTCGGCCAAATTCTTATAAGGATCTGCGCCTAATTACAATCCTTCCATTCATGTGGAAAGTATTGGAGAAAGTCTGTCTGCAACAGTTGACGCCCTACATCAACAACCACAACACCCTACCTCGCTTTCAGTCTGGTTTCAGAAAGGGGTTCTCGGCAGCAACAACTCTTTTACATGTGACAGACGAGATAGGGAGAGCCTTAGATTGCTCAGAAATCACAATTATAGCTCTGCTAGTCCTGACGCGAGCGTTCGAAACTCTAGACCACAATCTGCTTTTGGCCAGGTTGGAATCAGAGGGATTCGCCGGAAATGCGTTGTCCTGGTTTAGCAGTTTTGTTTCAAATAGGAGTCAGCGAGTCTCTATAACTGACACAAAAACGTCGCGCTCATCTTATTCTCGTCCAATAAGAAAGGGTATACCACAGGGAGCAGTTCTCAGCCCACCACTGTTTTCGATATATACCAATGATCTACCAGAGCCCTTGCTTAAGTATTTATCTTCGTTGAAGACGGTTTCCCAGAAGAAGGTGAAGGTTTCTGTACATATGTACGCGGATGATACACAAGTATACGTTCGTTTTAAATTAGAAGACATGGTCTCCGGGGCATTAGTCCTTAATTCAGCTTTAGAATATATCGCTAAATGGGCAAGGGAGCACGCTCTAGTGATAAACCCAGAAAAATCTGCCATTTTGCAAATAGGCAACATGAAAGATGTAAGTTTACCCATATTTACTATCGATGGTGTTCAACTACCTATCACTGAACAGGCAAAAAACTTGGGCCTAATTTTACAATCAGATTGGAGTTTTGAGGAGCACGCGTTATTAAAAATTAAAGCTGCGTATATCCGTCTGAGAAAACTTTACCCTTTCCGTCGCACACTCCCAATCAAGGTCAAACTGCTTCTCTGTCAAGCCTTAGTCTTGTCCCTTTTCGATTACGCATACACGAGCTACGGTCCCTGTCTAAGCGTTTCCCTGAAGAGGAGGATACAGAAAGTACAGAATTCCTGCCTCAGATTCTCTTATGGGGTTAGGAAGTTCGACCACATTACACCAGCCCTCCGTGATTCAGGTTGGCTTAAGATGGACCAAAGGTGGGTCGTGCAGCTCGGTGTCCTCGCCTTTAAGGTTTTGTCCCGGGGGGTACCGGAGTATCTGGCGGACCTCTTATCTTTTGTGGAAAACAAGCGCGCGCGGAAATCGCTTGCAACACGATCTGACGGCAGGTTATTTGTTCCACGAGTACGTACTACCAAAGCAGAAGCTACCTTCTCCTACGCCGCCCCACGCCTCCTTAACAGCTTAAAAAACTCATTAGCGTCATACTCCGTTCCCACATTGAGAGCCGAATTATTTGATAGATTGCATGCGACCCTATAAGAGGCAGGTATTTTGTAGATTTCTCCGCTGAATATAGTCTCTCTCTTTATTTTGGAAACATATATATATATATATATATATATGTCCATATATGTTTTTTATTTTGTTTTTGATTGTAAAATTGGTTTACCCAGGTAATGCAATTGTCTTTCTTTCTCTTCCATCGCATCAGTTGAAACACGAATGTACTGTATAATTTGGAACAAGCGAAATGTATTCTAAGAAGGACATTTTTGGTAGTACACTGTAAATTTTCTGCTGCGTTAGCTTTAGTCTCAGCCTCTTAGTGCGAATTACACACTTTTTATATTTTATAGTTAGTTTTAAGTTTAGATGTAGAAGGTTAGGTTGCAAAGCAGCTCTAAGCTGTACCTCGGCCCTTTAAGTGCCCTTTCATTAATATTTTCTGAATACTTTGTATATGTTGTTGGCATCTTAATAAAGATCTATTTGAGAAGTTGTAGGCTCCGGAAGCTTCGATCATGATTCCTTAAAGAAACCAATCCCAAAGCTACTGGAACGTGTACGTCATCCGCTTCTGCTCCTTCTGTCCTAGAAGGTAAGCAAGAGCGGGAAATTTACGCGTGATAACATCGGGCAACACTGTTCCCTGGAGTCAGGTCTCTAGCCGCGGATGACCTTACGCGGCAGACAAGACAGTTGGAGATGAAGGTTTCACCTCTGGATACTTTTTTAGAGCTACCAATCTTTGTAGAATTTAAGAGGAACAGTGTTGACGGACCAGATGGAGTGATCCCAGGAGAACAGCCTTTTGCATCCGGTTCGCGATGAAATGAGCCTGACGCTGGCAAGCCGGAATCTTGTTGAGTTGACTAATAAATGAAGCTTTCATACCTCCAAGGCAGCCGATTATGAGAATTATAAGATGGACTTTGTAGCCTTGGTACAGCTTACTCAGCTCGAAAAGAAGTGCTTGATATTTCGCCTGTTTTTCTCCCTCTTTTGCCGTGATATTACCATCGGCTGGTGCCGAGAATTCAATCACGTAAATGATCTTGTTCTTCAGATCTTGGAGGACAATGTCAGGCTTCGTAGCACTGATACGTTGAGTGGTGGAGAATGAGAAATTCCAGTAGATCTTACACTGATCATTCTCCACAACTGACTCGAGTTCCCCCTGGGCGTATGGCAAGACGGGCAATAGATCAACACCATAGAAATGCCTAAGATGGTAATATATCACTTTCAGAGCTGCATTGTGTCTCTCTATGTACGCGCAGCGTGCATATTTAGGGTATCCACTGAGAACATGTCCAAGTGTTTCGGGCTCTAGCTTGCACGCTCGGCAGTTGGTATCGCGTACAGGTATATTCATTATGCGCTCGCGGTAAACTAAGGTGTCTATGACGCCGTCTTGATAGGCAAAAAGAAATCCCTCGGTCTCCGATCTCAATCCAGCAGACTTGAGAAACATGTTGGTCAGACCCATCGAGAGCTCTTCTCTACGTAGGATGCCGTAGAACTTACCATGGAGGGGTTTCTCTGCATGTTCTCTTAGTAGAAGCGTATGCTCTGCTTCCTGTATACGACTTTTGAGAACCAGAGGTGTTAGTGATGCTAGGCCATGTGTAATGTCGCTGGAATCAAATGGGAGGTCAAGCTCCTCTGCGGCCCTATCTGCTGCATGGTATAGAAACACCGCAGCATTGGCGACTTCATGTTGATGTACGAGTCGCATAAGGGAATCCGTGCTTTTTAGAACTGAACAGGCTGTAGCCAGAACCGTTCTTCGATGAAGACACTCTAAGCTTAGCAATCCTCTACCTCCTTTATCGCGAGGGAGATATATTCGAGGTACGGAAGATCTAGGATGAAGACTTCGTTGAATTGTCATCATCTTGCGTGTGCTTCGATGAAGTTGTTTTAACTCATCGACGTTCCATTTCACTGCACCAAACGTGTAGAGCAGTATAGGAACGGCCAGCATATTGGTCGCCTGGATCTTATTCTTTCCAGATAATTCGGAAGCCCAAATTTTTCTGAGAATTTGGCGATACCTTTTTCCAAGGGCCGTTTTCAAGTTATGCACATTTTGGGTTTCCGCTTGCGGTATTCCAAGATATGTATATGTTTCTCCAATACCAAGGTGTTGAATGGTATTTCCGCCTATGAGTTGAACATCCTGATCGTCACTGGATGATGTAGTTTCTAGTCTTCCTTGGTGTAGGTGGACGCAGGCATACTTGTCCAGTCCGAAGCTCATGCCAATCGCTTTAGAATACTTATTTACCGCATCTACAAGGATGTTAAGGTCCTTTTTTGAGGAAGCAAAGAGTTTAAGGTCGTCCATGTATAAAAGGTGGTTGACCTTATATTCTCTTCTGTTCGGCGGGCCACATAGGTATCCAGAGCTTTTGCCTCGGAGCACAATAGATAGAGGCAAGAGGGAAATGCAGAAAAGTATCGAACTTAGAGAGTCTCCTTGAAAGACTCCCCTCTTATATGTAACAAAGCTTGTAGTCACTTGTCTTTTGTCAGATGTTATGACAAATCTTGTCCGCCACAAGAGCATAAGCTCTTTTATGCATCTCACTATTTTTGGATGCACCTCCATGAACTCAAGGAGCTTGATAAGAAGCTCATGGTTCGTGTTATCGAATGCCTTACGGTAATCAATCCAAGCCATGGACAGATTGCGTCGATACCTGATCGAGTCCTGGGTAATACACCTGTCTATTAACAGGTTCTCCCTGCAACCTGCCAGCCCTCTCTTGCATCCACGTTGTTCAACTATTGCACTCCATACTGGCTCGATAGATGTCAATATCCTCTCTTTGAGGATGCCAGTGAATAGCTTGTAGCTGGTGTTTAAACAAGCTATGGGCCTGTAGTTCTTTGGACATAACAAATCTCCGGCCTTAGGGATCAATACCGTGCGTCCTTCCACTAGCCACTGCGGGACGGGTTGTTCTCCGTTTAAGAAAGTAGTAAATATACGAGCTAGATGTTGGTGCGTAGAAGTAAACTTCTTCCACCAAAAGTTGTTGATTTTATCTGGCCCTGGCGCCGAAAAGTTCTTAGTTCTAGCGATAACTTTCTTCACTTCTTCAGCAGTAATTAGTGGACACTCTTCCTCTGGATCTTGTAACCTTTGCCTTTGGCAAAAGTTACGAAAGAGTGATATATCGGAAGCGTCTTCATTTAGCTGATAAGTATCTCCATATACTTGCTCCCAGAAGATTTGAATCTCTTCTCGACTAGGCGGATTTTTAACTACACATGACGCTTTATTGAACAGACGGGAAGGATTAGTAGAAAAGGTGGAATTTTCCTGAATCCACTTTACTCGCCGTTCAAGGCGCTGTTTCGCTGTTGAAAGAGATCTTACTTTTTGCGTCCAGTGCTGCTTGATGGTCGACAGTTTACACTTGTTCAGCGTGTGATTTGCTTTCCTCAAGTTTCGAGCAAGTGCCCTAACTTTTGGAGTGAACTTTTTATTTGCTGTTATGTAGCTAATCACGCACTGAACATTTGATGCATGCCGTCTCGCCATTTCAATTTTGAACTGAAGCTGTGCAATACGCTCGCGTGTCTTACTCAGACGTACCGAAGTTTCGTTACTTCTATCGTCGCTAAGCAGGGAGACCGCCTTCTCGTAAACTACACAGTTCAGATTCCAGAGATTAACATCTTCGGGGAGCAAATCGCGGAGAGCAGTATTAGCTTCAGCTAATTTGTCCATCTTTGTCTATCTGCAAAGGTGGTCTTGCTGGAACGGGTGGAATGTTCGCTGGAGGATGTTGCTCCTCTTCCTGTTGATAAACAGCTTCATATCCGTTTTTTCGCAAGAAGGATACCTGATCTCTCAAATACTGAGGCGTTTTATGAGCATATTCCGGGTGCATATTGCCCCAACGGTCATGCAACCTCTTCATGAATCCTCTCCGCGCCGGTGAGCTTCTTTGCCAACAGGTAAGAAGGTCCCTCCTGAGTTGGTCCGACCATTTAAATCGATGTTCTCGCGTTTGTCCGGGGGCATTGCCTGGTCGTCGCCTCGGTTCGTTCCTATTGCCACTCCCAACTGAACCATGGCCTCCATCCGAGAGAGGCCTATTGTGGGTGGCACTGCGCGATACTTGTGTCGTAACCGCATAATTCGTTGCATTGGGGAGTTAGCCCAAAGCAACGCGGCTGACTGCAAGAGCAGGAGCTCTCGGGCGATGGGGCCGCCACATCCCTACGCTATTATTATTATTATTATTATTATTATTAAATCCGGTCAGGCTGCCTTGTCGGATTCTGGTTGGTTTCGTCACGCTGCGCTGGTCGGATCTCGGCCGGGTTATCCGGTCGGATCCCGGCTGGGGTACCCGGTCGGATTCCGGATACAAATAGGGTAACCCGGTCGGGATCCGACCGGTTTTTGACTAGCTCCTCGATCGGATGCTGGTCGGGCTGCAAGAAAATATTGTTAGTAAGGGGAAAAAAATAAGGCCAACATAGATTACCAACAATATTTTTATTTCACAAGTACGTCATGTTCATCATCGATTCTTTCTTCGCGGTCTCGATTGGATCCCTTCTTATTTCTGGCACCTCCCCAATCTTTTGCGTTTCCCAACGCATTTCCTAGTGAGATGGCAAACGCATTTTGCGTGATTAATTTGCCGGTGGAGGCATCATGATGTGTTTCTGAAAATACTCCTGAAAGAAAAATAAAATACTAATAGCATATTCTGCTAAAAAATAAGGTCTTGAATATCTTACCTAATAATTTTAAAATACATACCATATAAGCAATGATAAAATAGGGCTTCTTTTAATAAGTATTTATTCGGCATCCTTTTCACAGCAGTAAATTGCACTGCCAACTTTGCTGTAAAATATTTTCTTAAAATATTTCCCAAAGTTTTATTAAAAGCAAAAGTTCTGTCAAAACTTTTCGGCAAGGACTTCATCTGATGTGAAACAAACCACGAAAAAAATATTTTTAATATGTATGTAAAAGTCCTTTCTTTATTAATTTTACTGATATTTATTTTTGTATGTACTTACAAAATCTGTTCGAAAAATGTCGTCTTTTGAAAGATTTTCATTACATTTCTCGAATTCTGTGAGTATAGTAAAAGGTACTTTCAAGTTATTCTTTAAACCAAAATCTTTGCGTATTCCATTATTTATAAAATTTTCATTCTGAGTTAGTTGTGTCAGTTTTTCAGTTGTTTTGATCTCTTCCACGTCGACCTTAATTTTTTGTAAGTCGATTTTGATTAATTGCAGGTCATCGTAAATGCGCCATAGTAAAGACGAGTCTAAATAAGCAGGAAAATATACGTAGAACATTTTTAACGAGGCAGGTTTAAAATATTACAATATTTAATATATTTAAATTCTTTCCCAGATTCCCAGATTTGCTCTTCTGATTTTTTTTCTCTCCATCCTTAACGGATACTCCAGTACATGTACGTCATAAGAATTTTATATTTCACTGATGAATTACTCTTTTATACAACTTACCACTGCACGAAACCTGACTGGATATTTTTGGTATTTGTTGTTGTTGTCTGTTTTGCATAATTGACTTTGGTTTTAGAAAAGTTGAAGTTCTAGGGAGAACATTCGGAGGTTGTGAACGGCTTTTTGCAGTTCCTTTATTCACGTTATCATCATCGGACGAATCTGAATAAACTTTGCTATGGGATAATTTCAGATGTGGCAACGTATTTCTGTGATATTCTGCATCTTTAAGGCTTTCGTCACCTTAAATAATTAAATTATACATTATTCGAAAGCAAATTGTGAAAATCAATATATTTGTAAAACTCTCCATATTATAAAAAGATCTCGCCTTCTATATCCAAGAAGACCCCACCTGGCCTAATGGGGGGTTAGCGCGTTAGTGAAACAGGAAAATGTAGATCATGGGTCACGGTACTTACTGAAATTGGAATCATCCTCTTCGTGTGAGAGGTTAGTCGGTGCTTTATATTTTGAAGCGAAGGTAGTCGTCTTCAAAGGTGAATTTACCAACCATGTTTTTTTGGATGCTTTGTTTTTATTTGATTTCTTTTCAGTCGCTGTTAATTCCTCTTAGTCTGAATGAAGATCTTCAAAATTCTTGAAGCAGCTTCAGTTTCACTGCTTACAACTAATCTTTTTTTTTATAACGTTGTAAAATTTGAGCAGCTTTTTGGTTTCGTGTTGTATCACTATCTTGAGAAAACAAAACTCTTCGGTTTCAAGTACCTCTAGGCGTTTCGTGGCTTCCTCGAAAGTTCCTACAAGAAAGTATGAATCGTTTTTGAAATGAGAAGTATGTCAATAAATTAAAAAAAAACCGTTGCGAAACATTTGCAGGGTACATTCAAACTGCAGATACAAATTTCAGGTTCTTTTTCGATTTTCCCGGCTAAATATATTTTGCCCTATTTGAAGGTGATGCGGGCACGAAAAAATAGGTTTAGAGAAACAAAATGTTATTTTATTTTAAAGAAGTACAAGATAATTATTGATGGCATTAGTTAAAAGAAGAAACCTCATTTTTCATTAAGAAAATTTAAAACATACATCGCTTCTTACCAAATATTTAAAAATTATACGATTTCAATTAATGATAGCTTATTTTCTCGAAAAAAACTATTCTCCACAACTTGTACTCATTAAATTTTGGGAAATAAATACATTTTTGTCAAATGTAATCATTTTTTTATGAAATTTATGTTTTTGAAAACTATGTTTTAATTATTTTAACCATTAAATAGTTTAACTAATTATAATGATGCTAAAGTTTTTTGTCTACTGGTCGTTTCAATATTTTCATGAAAATATTGATACTTTGATTGTGAAAAAAATTCTCTCTAGCTCCGGTGGGAGAGAAAATAGAGAGAATTTTTTTCACAATTAAAGTATCAATATTTTCATGAAAATATTGAAACGACCAGTAGACAAAAAACTTCAATATCATAATTAATTAATAGTAATAATTCATTATTATTACGTATTACCCTGGTCAAGAAAACCAACATCAAAAATTAAATTAAATAGTTTAGTTCCAAAAATTGGATGAGGATAAGTTGTTGAGAATATTTTTCTCGATAATATAAGTTATCATTTATTAAAATCGTTTAATTTTTAAAATATAAGACGAGATGAGGAAAAATGTTTGGCCAAAAAATCGTTGTTAATTAAATAATTTTTGTACGTTTTAAATTTTGTATGAGAAATTATGTTTTCTCTTCGAAATAATGCCATCAATAATAACCTTGTACTTCCTTATTAAAGTAAAATTAAATATTTTTTCTCGAGACCTGTTTTATCGTGCTCGTATGAACTGCAGTTTTCATAAAATAAATAGTAGAGTTAGTATCTTGTATTAAAAACTCCTGAAATTTTTAGGTACATAGTTTTACTTTTTAAATAAAGAAAATCAGTTAGGTTTTTTTCAGTTTTAAATGGCTTCAGTTTTAAAGAAAAAAAGCTGCAGTTATTTGAATTTCTAAGTTCAAAAATAAAAATTGTTTTTTTCGATGACTACATACTTTGAAATTGAAAATTTTCTTTCTTGCTTTTTCCCGGTGCTAAGATTTCCAGGTTTTCCCTGCCAGTATTCAACCTGAAATTTAATGAAAAATAATGGGAAAATGCTTACTGGAAGATCCTTTTACTAGTACAGTGTAGACTGGCCATTCGGCGGGAGCAGGGGCTCTCTTTTTTACCAAATCATGCAGTCGCTTAATGTTCCCAGAATCATATAGTGGCGGCATAAGTTTACATTCTAATTTGCGTCCATTTTTATTGTATGTTACCCAATCACTGGGAACACAATCAATGCATTTTACTGGAGCTCTTTTACCACGACGAACAAATTCTACCAACTGGTAGAGATAAGAATCTTTATCAGCACTCATTTCCACCTGTAAAAAGATGTTGAAATTTCAATTTAAGAATTGAATTCATAATAATGAATATATTAACTACAAACATTAATTCAATGAGAGTACTAAACTAAAGGTTATGATTTTTAAGTTTCTGTACGAAATTGCATTGTAAGAAATTCAAGTTAAATTATATAATAAATTTACCATAAGAGTAATTTAGTTTACACAATCATAAAGAAAAAGAAAAATTACGTTTGGGCACTATTATTTTGTTGATAAGTAGAAAATTATGGAAAAAAACATGTGTCAACTAAATTGCTTTTGTGGTAATGTATCACAACCCTTAAGTATCGAAGAAATTGTCAGTGAGAGATCAAATAAATTTGAGGGGTCTCACGTGACATCCTAACCTATGAGACCGTTTCAGAAAATTGATTCAACTTTAACGTTGAAGAGTATTAATAATGCTTACTTATTAACAAAAAAATTCACTTACCTTTATAAATAATCCGCTTGCTCCAGAAAATTGGATACAGTTTTAAGAAATTTAACAAATTTCTCAACGTATAACCCGGCGTCAACCGACGTTTTACTGCGTTTTTAGCATTAAAGACTCCGGAAGTCGCCGCCGTATCGTCATTACGTGCACGCAGGACAACGTACTTCAAAACCTCGTTCGGAAAAAGTTATTTCTCTTTTTATTACGTTTTTTGGTTATTCAAGATAAACATTGTTTGAAAATAGAAAAGAAGTTGGTCAACGATTTCGCAGTCACGGCAAGTCTGGGAACCGCAGAACCAAAAGTGGGAACCCAAGTAATTAAAATTAGTTTGATTGTTTTTTTACAATTGATAAAAAAAAACACCTTAAACACAAAAAATTGGTCTTTTACCTGTCAGATATCCACAAACAACCCACTTACGGTGGCTATTTTGTTTGTGTGAAAATCGTTTTCATGTTTTCACAAAGTGAAATCTTAGTAAAAAAATATACTAATACGCCGATTAAGGAGGACCTTACAATTATTTAATTTCTTTATTTTTCGGGAGGAATTTCCCAAGCGAAATATTGTTTGAAAATGAAAGTTTCTAACTCCTAGCGTAGCAAATTTGTAGATAAAAAGAAAACGTTATCATTACATATATCTCAAAAAATTGTAGTTCTCCAAAATTTTGAAAAAATTACCACATTTAAATTAATTTCAAGAAGCGTTTATACATATTAAAGCATTACAAAAATAAAATTACCTAAAAATAGTACTTTCAGCGTCTTGTATGTTAGATCTGAGAGTTAAAGGGATTTTCACCTATAAAATATAAGATAAGTTGTTGCAATTTTAAAATGTGTTTCAGAAATAAAATGAATGAACTACTTGAACAAATACTTCGTTTCTCAAATATTCATTTATTTCATATATTCTTCTTTATACATTTGAACAAAAAGTTTACAAAATAGTTAATGGAGCATTCCGATTGCGAAAAATTTAACTAAGCCATTTTATTTTTCGACGGACAATTTCACCATCTTATTTTTAATCGAAGTTACAGGACCAGTAATAACTCTCTCAGAGACTTTGTCGTTCAGCTCCAAAGATTTTAACTTTGCTGAATCACACGGATAAGTAAATAAAGATCTTTTTTCTCCCAAATTTTTTCTTCCACTTGCAACAATTCAGGATATTCGATATTCCCAAAGAATTGTTTAACTTTCAGAATTCTACCATCGTCTGGAATCATGAGATTATTGGGAGAAGATGTTGTTATTACAAATTATTTGTATTTAATTTCTTTAATGTGACCATTCCGAGCCACCTTTATAATATCGACTACAGGTGGTAACTTTACTTTTTCATTCCGCAAAAATCTTTTTTCGTGAAATGTACGGCACAATTGAGCTACTCTACGAAGAGGTGTACGAAGATACTTTTGAATTTCACCCAGAAAATTTTCAAAAGGGAAAGCTGTTACCAAACTCAAATTGCATTTTAAAAAGTTTACGTCGTCTACTAAATGAATAAGATGATGAGAATTTAACACTTGAGACTTCTCACCATAATAATCCTTCAGAGCCACACAAAAAATTGTAAAGTACTGCTTTGCTTGTCTCGCATATTTAGTACATGTAGCAGAACTGCATACAATTCTGCAAGCAGCATGCAGGAGCAAGAAGTGACAGTACAGTTCGTTCCTTAAGAGACCTTTCAATACTATTGGTCCACAATAGAGTAAAAAAAATCTCAATTCTGTAGCTTTCCACTTAAAGTAAGATTGAATGGGCCTTGTCTTTCTCTGAAACTCAATCAGAATTTGACACTTTATGTGGCGAAGGCGACTAGTGAGAATATTCCTGTTTCCAATACTTAACTTAAAATTAAAGTCAACCGACATCTAGAATTGAATAAGCAGCACCATTATCCCTTGACAACAAAGATGCATAAAGTCGAGTACGAAAATTGCAACCATATTCAAAAACGGAACAACGCGCAGAAAAGCTGATGGCCCATGATGATGTTCAGGTTGTTGAAATCCTCGAAAAGAATCCTCGGTTCTTTCTTCTGCATTGGTGGAAGGGCAAACTGTTGTACCCACTACTTTCTCACCAGTAATAGAGCACCTTTCGCAAGCACCACAGTGTTCTTTAAAAAATCCCGAGCAGGTGTGTCGGCAACAATGCATTTCAACGTAACCCCTAAATGTTTTCCGCCTATGTATATTCCATCTTGTTGTAATTTATTTAATTCTCTGATGAAGCGCCTTAGAAATATCTTTGCAGTTTTCGGTTTACCTTCACCATCATAAATTGCAATTTTAAATGGTTTGTAAATATCCGGATCAAAATGGACTTTCCCTGCAAGGATCCACAAATGTTCGGTTCCAGATTTGGACACAAGCGCTTCGTCAGCATGGATTTGTATTTCCATTATTACATTTTTGTGCAATTTCTCATTCACACACCTTTGAAGTCCATTTGCAATTCAAAAGTACGCATAGGTTCCTTTTCCATCTGTATTATTTTCCATTTCTTCTTCTTCATATCTTGCTTGACTTGTCCCAAGAAATGTTTTAGAAGATTTCGGTAAATTGGGCATAAGTCGAGATCTTAGGATGTCCAACAATTTATCCAATTGAGTCTGGCATATTTTACTTTCAATAGCCCATAAACGCAACTTTTGCTCATCCGTGTCATCATCTAAGTCACTTCCTTCTTCCACAGAATCTGAATCACTGTTTTCTTCAGACGAACCCAATTCTTCTTCAACATCCTCCAAGATCGGCGGGTCGGCAATATTGCCCTGAGATTCTGCTAAAATTCAAAGAACATAATTTTACTTTTAAATGAACATAAAAACTTAGTCTTCAATATGAAAATATATTATATCATATAATAACATTGATATTTATAGTTAGAAAATTTGTACATTGAAAATATATTTTTATAAAGGAGAGAAATATTACACCGGGAGATTTCCCGTATTTCATAATTTGCGCGTTTTCGAAGTTTTGAAAGTTTTCAATTAGCAAGCATATAATTTTCAAAGTGTTTAGAATAATTAAACTTTAAAGGATCACAATATTTCTCGCGATACTTAAAATTCTGCGATTTTAAATAGTTAAAATGACGATCATTTTTTTTGACAGAAATCACATTTTTTGGTAAAAAATTTATCGGGTCGTTTTAAATTTCACTTGGTACTACATGATATGATACTTATTAATAATATATTTATCGTTTTTGAAATTTCTATAATTTTAATTCAAAACTATAGTTTTGAATGCGCAATTCTAAAACAGTTTAATCTTCAAGGCCTTGAAACTAAATTTTTTTCTTAAATTAATTTTTAGATTAATATTTGAAGGTTTCGAATTTCAAATTTCACAATATTGTAGTTTCAAATTCAAATATTCAAAATATCCAGACAATTCCGCCATTAGATATTTCAAAATTGCATATTAAAAGCCATCGATGTTCAATTTGAAATTTAATAATTTTAGATGTAAATATAAAGCAATTTCGATTTTAAAAGCTTAAAATTGTACAATTTCAAAAATAAGAATCATATTACAGCAATCTGGTTTTGTATTTCTTTTTTGGTTTTAAGTTTTCAATGCAATATCTTAAAATTGTCCGATTTTAGTTCAATATTTAAACAAATTAATTATTTCAAATTGAAAAATATTTGATTGGAAAATTTCAAGAATGAATAATAATTCTAAATAAAGATTTGAGATTAAAAAATTAAAAATTGATTTTAAAATAAGAACAGATAAAAATTAAACTATCTGAAATGGATACATCAGTCATTGAATAATTTCGATAATTTTAAATGTTTACCGTCTTAGAGTTCTGAATTTTCATGTTGAACAATGAATTTTCAATTGTTCCCTTTCATAGGTTTTAATTTTGCGATCAAAATTGAATTCGTAGAAATTTGGAAAATATAATAAGTAATTTCAAAATTATTCATTTTTAGGCGATTTCAATTTATTTCAAATAACTAAAATTGTAAAGGGTTTGAGTATAAAAAATTTTTAATATCACAATTTTTTGTGAATAAAATTTTTTTAGTTTTAAATAAAGTTCGCATTCGTTTAGATTTCAACGTTCCAGAGCAAAAATTTTTTCATTTTCAATGTTTTCCATTTAAAATTATTATTTATTTTGAAAGTTTTTTAGAATAATTCAATTCATTTTATGATTTCAGAAGAATCGGTCTAATCAGTTTTAATGTTAAATTATAATTTTGTTATGCAAGGACAATTTGAAATTCTAGAATTTCAGAAGCTTTGACTTTGAAAATTCAATTTCGTTTTCAATTTCAAATTGTCAAATTTTAATCTCTTTCAATATAAAATTATTAATATTCAAAAGTTTTCAATTTTTAATTATTTAATTTTGAACGCTTTTAATTATAAATAATACAATTTCAATTCCTGTGAATGTTGATTGATCCAATTTCCAAAATTCGAATCTTAAAATATTCAATTTTTAACCTATTTTGGAAATTTTATTCTAAAATCATTCAATTTCGTGATTCTTCAATTCAAAGCAACTTACAAATTATACAATTCAACTCATTTTTTAAAATAAATTGTCCAAAATCGTTCAATATATATATATATATTAATTTCAGACGCTTTCAATTCAAAATTATTTGTTTCAAAAATGTTCAAAACATAATATTTAAAAATTGGTTCAATAATGGATTTTTAAATTGTTTATATTTTTCATGCTAGTAAATAAAAATCCAGAGACGTGAATGCGCGATTTGCGCGCGAGAATTTTCTGCTAGTGTGTAATAAAAGGCATCTCTGTATTTTCCTTTATAAGATACAAAAATTCCCTTATCCTACTTATTATATGATTCAAAGTCAATAGATTTTTTGCAAAAAGGTTTACTGATGCTTATCGACTTCGAAAATTGAACATATATGTGAAAAACGTGTAGGTCTCGGGCATCTCGGTGTCTCGCAAAGAGAGTATATTTTTTTCTAAACCGGGAGAAATCACGAATATTTACCGGGAGAACCGAGACAAGGCCGGGAGACGAAAATTTAAAAACTTGTGGCCATCATGTTGATTTGCAAATGGATTAATCGATATATTTGACGTTTTGAAAGTATTACGCAAGCATAATAATACTTGCATTCCTTGATTCTATACTTTTCGTAATTCACAAAGTCAGACATAAAATGAGGAAAATTAAATTTATTTCAGTCGTATTCATTAGTTCATTAGGGTTTATAATCTTACACTATCTCCCCCTCCTCATCCTTATTGAACTTGATTGACTTGAATACTTGTAGCTCACACAAACAGCACAGGCTATGAGATCTTCAGAACTTTAGACGGCATTATCAAATTAGATTACTTTGAAACTAAAATGTAATATATCGCCACCCTAAAGTTATAGTACGCCATGCCCCTCAACTGTCAAACTGAGAAAACGAAGTTAAAATTTTAAACAGAACTAGCGGACCCGAGTAAATTTGATAGAAAATCATGTAAAATACTCACTTCAATACCACACTATATTTGCAAAATGTATAGTTTTTTACGTATACTTCAAAACCTTTTACACACTAATTACATCTAAATGTAATATTTCAATTAGCACGTGATTTATTTTAACACAATAATAACACAAAATTTTCCTGAATCTGATCGCAGCGCCAACTATTGGGTCACGCTGAAATTAAAATATAATATTTTCGAATATTCGATACTGCGATCGTAGCGCTGTCTGCCGGCTCCAATGTAAAACATTTTCCAGTGGACTGGATTGTGAATCTAAACCATTCTCAAATTCACTGGAACACACACACAAAATTTCATCAAAATCGGTCCACCCGTTTAAGAGGTGTTCAGTCACATACACACAAAAAAAAAAATTGATTAGCATTTCGAACTCGAAAGTTCATTGCCTCACTACCCGATTCGGGTAGTGTTTCTAGGTGTATAAATACTACCAGTCTGGGTCCACCACACCCACGACGGGTCAACAACACGCAGTATTCCCCGAACGGTCACCCATCCAAGTACTAACCGCGCCCAACACTGCTTAACTTCAGTGATCTAACGGGAACTGGTGTTTTCAGCGTGGTATCGCCGTCACATACACACGGACAGAAGAATTATATATATAAAGATATACTCTGCGAGAACGTTGTCAAATGTCGAAATAAGTTTATCGGTCAAAAATAATGCATAATCAAGAACATATTATGACAAATTTTAATACTATTATGAATGTATTTTAGGTGATGTGGAAAATTGGGTTTGGACATGGCGTAATATGAGATTTAAGAAAGTCATTTTGTCTCAGAATTATAGTACGTCATGTCCACAAAATATTTATAAATGAACTATTTATTACGAAATTCTTAAGTGAAAGGTTTAACAGAATGATAGTTTACATTATTCTGTTCCATTACATACCTCGAATTAAATGAGTTACTCGCAAATTATTGACTTTTGAGTAATATTCCGATGGTTACTTTTAAGGTTAAATTAAATTTCAAATTAAGTTTTAAATTAAGTTTTAAATTAAATTAAATTAAAAATTGAATTAGTTGAAATAACAATGGTTATTTCTCAAATTGAACTTAGGTTATCCATATAAAATATGCAATACGGAGTTCGCATTCCTTCAGGCCGGGTGTTTATTTTTGAGTTAATCTAGTATGACTTTATGAATTTTGAGTGTCACTCTCATCTCAAATACGAAACTTATCTTTATTTAAAAATGTTTCTCTGCAACTCTCATATGTTATATGATATGGACATTATTTCGTGTATTTCTCTATATTAGAGGAAGAGTAAAAATCAATTTTTCTCAAACTTAAGTAATTTAAATTAGAAAGCATCTAAAAAGCACAATTCGTGAGAAGGCATACAAATTCCTGACATTATTTAAATAACGGAAGAGCTGCAGAAAAAATCTGTTAAGTTAGTGAGTAACTTTTAGTTAATAATGCTGGGAAGACATCCAGTGCAAGCAGCCTCTATAGGTTTCGCGTCATCAATGTTTTTGAAATTTTTCTTATCTGTATTTTACATATGACATTCGACGCCGCAAGTGGTCTACTCGTCTATAAGCGTCTACATATGAGGCTGGATCATACATGCATGACCCATCATTCGGTGTTATTCCAACAATTATTTAGCTTTATTTTAAATATTTTAAAATACATAAATTTTAATGAAAAAAATATAGCTATATAAAGCTTGCTAATAGTAATCTTACTAAAATTACTTGTCTACAAAACAGATTTCAAAAGACATGCAATACCTGAAATGACGCAGGATGATGAGAGAGGGGAGAGAGAGAGAGAGAGAGAGACGATAACATTTCACGAATACTGGCTAGTAGAATGTGCTTTCACATTGAACGAAAATTTTTGTTCTTTAGCTCGGACATGAAGCCTTTTTTAACAATCACCTTTTGAAAAATCAAAGTGTTCACGCCATTCAGATTGAGAATTTTTAAACGCTGAATCTCTCATGCCATCTACAAATCTATCCATGTGCTTAAAGATGGTCAAAATGAAACCGTTGCAGTACTGTTAAAAAATGCTTGGAAATTCAAGCACTTTTAAATTACAAACTTAAGTTCCACGTACTGGTAACTTAAAGTGATTTTCATACATTTGCAAATAAAAATTTATTTATGAAAATCCACTTTATTCTATTTTTATATGTTGAAACGGTGTTTTTAGTTCACTTCAATACATATAAATTGTGTAGTTTTTACCATATTATAATCCACAGATATTTCAAATCATAAATTCTGCAGAATAATATAGGTAGAATTCAAAATCTCGACCTAACCTATAAGTTACGTGATATGTATTTAATTTTAGACCTTTGAAAGGATTTCAGGATTAATATTTCACCTGAAAAGTTAAAAAACTTGCTCAAAGGGTAGTTCTAGATTAATTATACCATTTCTACAACTGAAATTAATTATTAGTGTGGAAGCTAAAAGGAGCATACTTTAAAAGTATCGTCTTTGAATTTTGATGCACACTGTACATGCAATTTAATGTACGCCCAGCTGAAAATTCCTGTACAGGAATCTCGGAGGATCTTGCACATGTTCCTGTACACGAAACTGCACACGAACCTGTACAGGTAATCTTGACGGTTCCTGTGCAGGAATTTGGCGGAGGACACTGTGCGTTCATGTACAGGAACATGTTCACGACCCTATACATGAACCTGCATAGCAAATTATCCGCGAGGGTTCGCTGGTGGCTTGGCTCTCTCGACAGTGAGATGGTTCTTCAAGGGAATAAAAGGAAGGCGAGCTTATAGCTGTAAGCGACAACAGTTTTCGCAATGGCTTTCTGTAAAGGACCCTATACGTGTTTCTGTACAGGATCCTTCCAAAGGTTCCTTTGTCGGCTTTCTGTAAAGGATCCTATACACGTTTCTGTACTGGCACCTGTATAGGAACATTCGAAGGTTCCTTTGTCGATATGCAGGTTCCCTTGCAGGATCATGTACAGTTTCCTTCGCCAAATTCCTACACAGGAACCATCAACATTACCTGTACAGGTTCGTGTGTAGGTTCATGTATAGGAACATGTACAGGATCCTTTGAGGTTCCTGTACAGGAATGTTGAGCTGGGCGTGAGTCCTGAGCAATAATATTTTAACACTTGAATTATGATCATGCAAAATTTAAGAAATATAATTTTTAATGAATGAAAGATGACCATTTTTAACTTATTATTCTTGGTGGTTATTTAAAGCGCTTCTTTTATAAATTCTCTGTCTCTCCCTGATTTCAGGTTTCTCCTAACCTGCGGCCACCCTGATTAAAGAGACGTGAAAATAAGTTATTCATGAAATGGATAAGTTTTAATGATTCTTATAATAGTTATAATGGATAAATAGAGTATGTACGCCTCTTTGTAATAAACTTATAATATTAGGTTTTTTCGGAACACATTTTTACTTATTTTGAATTGGAATATGAAACCAAATGAAGTTACTGCTCAAATGAAATGGAGAGTTTTATCGCGTATGTCACAAAGATTAAACTAAAGGGTAATTATAACTACGGGCAACAATTGCAGACTATTTTCAACTTTCTTCATTCCCTTTACAAGTTCACTGCTTGCTCTCAATTCCATGATCCATCAAAGTATGGTTTCGCCATGTGCAACCTACGGACCCTTTAATTGGTTCTTTTTTTTTTAGATGCGCGTGACGAGACCATTCTTTATTGGATCATGGACTTGGGAGCACGCAGTGAACTTGTTGAGGGAATGAAGAAAGTGGAAAATAGTCTGAAATTGTTGCCTGTGGTATTTAAGTTTAGCGCTTTGTAAGGATAAGAAGGCTTTAAAATGGCAAATCCAACACAGTACACAATTCATGTGTTGGAAGATAATTCGGAATTAGACACAGGCTAAAAAAAGGTGTTTCATCATGAAAATTCCCATAATAGTTTTCTTTTGCTAATGATTTTTCAAGCTTTACAGGAAAGATCAAATAGTTTACGAATAAATCTGCAAGTCGTCGATAATTTATAATGTTCACACGATATTATTATAAATTATGGCCAATTAGGACCAGTCATTTTCGGCTGTCGTTTTGCCCGTCGTTTTCCTGTCATTTTGTCTGTCGTTTCCCTGTCATTTTCTTGTGGTCGCGGAAAAATGACAGAAAAAAAACGACACACCTGTCATTTTTTTCCGGTCATATCTTTTCGTTGTGCTAGATTATTAAATTTTCTTTCATGTTCCTCTAGGTTATCAGCGTATATAACAATATCGTCGAGATTGCAGGGGCTGATTTTAATAGGAAGGACATTCTGTCGAACTCATAGTGACCATGTGGTCTAGAAATAGCGGTTTTATGGGAATCTTTAGGGTCCATTTTTATTTGGTGGAATCTGGTGGCTCAGTCCAATACTGAAAAGTATCTTGCAGATCCTAATAAGTCAAGTATGTCGCTTATGTTGGGCACTGAGTAAGAATAACCGATTGTTTTGTCATTTAATTTTCGAAAGTCAAGAACCATCCTCCATTTTATTTTTCCTTTTGACTCAGGTTTTTTTGGAACTATCCAGACAGGAGTATTATATGGTGATGTTAAGATTTTTCTTATACCGTCATTTAATATTTCATCAACTTGTCTCGTCATTTCTTTTTCGTGAACAGGTGGAAAACGATATTGTCGTGGAAAAATTGGGCCATCATCTGTTGTTGGAATTGAATGTTGTAACATATTAGTGGCTTCAAGGGGTTCTCCTGGAATGTGGATTCGGTCTGCGTGGTAGGTAACCAATCATTTTATGTGCTCGTATTCGTCTTGGTTTACATGGTCTAAACGCAGAAGTTTTTTAATACATTCTGCCCTATCTTCCCCCGTAATATTATAAAATTTGCATGGATTGTCAAAAGAGTTATCTGTTTTTAGAAAATTGTTCAGTATTTTATTGGTTATGTCGTCGTCATTCAGTTCCTTAGAGTCACTAAATTTTTTGGTGTTATTAAAGTTTATTTCTTCAAATTCTTCTAGTATAATTGTCGGAATAGATATTGTTACTGCTGTTGCGTTGGTATTTGCGAATTTTAAATATGCTTTCCCATCATAATTTCTTACTACTGCATCTTCTGCATAGATTCCGTCTTTTATGTGTAATCGGGCAATATAGCCTTCATTTGTGTTTGATTTTTCAATATGAACAGAAGATGCTGTAACTCTTCGAGCGGGAATGTTTAATATTTGTTTTGATTCAAAAGGGTAATGATCGTTCCATATTTGAAGGGTAGAAATGCAAAAGGAGGCAAGCGCCAAATTTTCGAAATCGGGTTTATTAGCTCAAAAATCAGATAAATTCTATTACACATGCCTGCCAAAGGATTTTTTTGGGGCATCATTTTTCAAAATTTGTGTTCTTGTGTTCACAGTCCGAGAAGCTTTTCTAACCACAAAGTAAAAAATCAAATTTCATTTTTCTCGACACTGGCTAATTATTTTTAATTACTATTGGGTCCCTTCCGTTCAGCACTGAATAACCTAAAACCCAATTCCTCATTTTTTGGAAATATGCAAAATTATTACTGCTATCGTCATTATTTTGAAGTTGAAATGTCAGTTTTACACCATTTCGAAGTCATAATTGGATTTTTAAATTTCGCGAAACTGCATGATTTTTTTCAAACAAACTTTTTGGAAATCAATTCGTCCATTCAATAGCTAGAATTCAAATTTTTAATTTTTTCTTAAACTGCAAATTGTCTCCACAATTAATGTTGAAATATGTTAAAAGTCGATACGGACCCAAAATCTAACCTCGAAACGTGACCTGTTTCATTCAATTTCTCGAAACGGGATAGCTTTTTGTGAGCAAACTTTTTTTAGTTCGATAGATTATGAAAGTATCTCAAAAGCACTTCCTTATTTTTTTCTTAAATGGTCCCGCTGAATTTACAACATGTTTTTAGTCTCTCCTGAAAAAAGTGAAAAATGGCGCTTAACTCCTTTTGCATTTCTACCCTTCATTTCCAGGAATTTTGAAGTATAGTTTACGTTTACTTTATTGTCGCGAAAAAATTCAGATCCTAGTACTACATCTTCGTCAATGGGGACTTCATTAGAGATAATGTTGAATATTGTTGGATACCCTAAAATATTTAATTTCAATTGTCCCAATGTGTAGAGCGGTAAGGTGTTAATTCCGGTAAGTTTTAGCACATTTTTTCATCTATTGGTCTCTTGGGTTTTATAGCTTTTAATTTGATTAAATTTCGACCCGCGTCGGTATCGATTATCATTCGTGCCGGATTTATTAGGCCTTTTGCATATATTATGATTGACAGGATTTTTCTAGGATTGGATGAATGAACTTTTGTGGTTGTTTGATTGTTGAAGGTGGATGCCTTTTGTCCTTGGTTTAGTCCTCCCTCAGAGCATCCGTGCTGGGGTGACCACTGGAGTTTCCCTCGTTCTGTGGTTCTTGTTGTCGTTGTTGGTTTTTTATTCTCAATTCGCAAATTCTTACCATATGCCCGGTTTTCTTGCAATAATTACGAATCACTTCTGAATTAGGGGAGTACCTTTGCTCTTTTCTATTTTGATTATTTTCGAATTTTCCTGGGTCAAATTTTCCGTTTGGTCTGTTATTATTATAATTATAATTTCTTGAAAGGTTATTATTATAGACATTGCTTTGATTATTGTAATTATTATTTCTGTATCTTGGGAAGTTGTTACTGTTGGTATTGCGATTGTTGTGTAAACTGTTATTATTATTGTAATAGGGATTTCTAGAAAAGTTTTTATTATTGTTGTAATTGGGGTTGCTCGAGAAATTGTTACCGTGGTTGTAGTTAGGGTTTCTTAAGATATCGTTATCGTTGTTGTAATTTGGGTTCCTTGAGAAATTGTTACTATTATTGTAGTTGAGATTTCTTAAGAAGTTTTTATTGTTGTTGTGATTAGGGTGCTGGAGAAGTTGTTTCCATTACTCTAATGAGGGTTTTTTGAAAATTTGTTGTTATTGTAATTGTTATTACAATTCCATTGTCGCTGTCGATTTTGTTCGTTTAATTTCAGAGGTTGTTTGTTACTAATAGCTTCTTGAGTCTTTTCCAAATAAAAACATTTTTCGGTGACATGACCTGGTTTTTTGCAAATTAAACATATTTCTCTTGATACGTACACTTGGTTATTTTTACCTGTCCCGCTTTTATTCAAGGTATTGTTTTTTGGATTTTCCCTCCTCAATGCAGAGCGGGCTGCTAGATTTCTTTCGATGTCTATGGTGTCGTTAATTACTTCTATAATTGTTGGTTTTTCTCTTACGCGGATTTCTAATTCGGGTTGTAATCCGCGGATGAAACACTGAATTGCATCTCTTTCTAAATTGGTTCTGAAGGTGTAGTCCACCTGTTCTTTGTTGCTTATTCTGTGAGCGTCTTCGTTTTGGTCGGCTACTTCTTTTATTCGAGCTGCATAGGAGGGCACATTTTCATTTTCCCACATATATAGGTTTCCTAATTCCACTTGCAATTGGTAAACACTTTTAGCGTGGGCATATATTCTTTTGAGTTTATCGATGAATTCCTCAATAGTCGCACAGGTAGTCCCATAAATACATTTTCGTGCCTCAGCCGATAATTTTCCTCTGAATAAGCGGGCTAAATTTTCTTGAGCGGAAGCTGTTGGTAACATGGCCTTTGCTTCGAGGCACCCTTCGATAAAATGTGATAAAGGGATGTTACTTCCGTCTAACATCGGAACTACTTCTAACGCGTCTCTTAGGGATACTTGTTGGTTATTAGGTAGAGCCATCTCGTTGTTAACAATTGGTTCAGCGTTTTCTCTAAGATTATTGTTATTATTTTCTTGATTTAATTGTACGGTCTCACTCTTATCGCTGTCGCTATCGTCGTTGCCAAAAATTGATGTACGCGTGAGGGAGGTTTCCTTTAAGTTGATTGCAGTTTCGTCTAATTGATTATTTATTGTACTGCTGAATAATGCCGTGAAAGGGTCGCACCAGCTATCCGAAAAGCTACTTGCTTAAGTTTTTTCACTAACAGAGTTAATATCGAAAGTTAACGTTTCATTTAAGGAGAGATTTTGTTGTGAAGGGATTTTTCTGTTGGGTTTAATGGGACCCGTTCGATTTTCTTCTACTAATTTCGCAAGTTCAGTGTTAATTTTAGTTTTGCTTCTCGTAATAGGGGTTTCCTTATTTTGGGGTTTCCATAAATTATCGAATTCCGGGTCCGACATATGTCGTCATAATAAATATTGTCACTGGGCTGAAGTAGGGGTTCTGGATTGTAAATATTTTTGTTGTATATGTCGAAGGGGTGGGGAAGGAATGCACAATGTTCAAAAAAATGTTGGATTTTACAAAAAAAAACATAAATTTCGAAATGTTCAGTGCAACTGTATAAACGGCATGAATAAATTGTACAAAACACATACATTCCAAAATGTTCAATGCAATGGTATAAATTGTACAAAACACATAAATTCCAACATGTTCAATGCAATGGTATAAATTGTACAAAACACATTAATTCCAAAATGTTCAATGAAGTGGTATAAATAGCATGAACATATTGTACAACAACAAAAAATTCCAAAATGTTCAATGCAATGGTGTAAATGGCATGAATCAATTGAGGGCCTCCGTGCAATAACCGCTTAGGCGCGCGAGACATTGTCCCGAAAAAAAAGTCATAAAATGAAGGAAAACAAAAAATGAGCCTATGGAACATAAAAAAAGGCACAAATTAGGTACAACAAATTTTTCGATTCGACTCGTCATTTCTGAAATAAAAAATAAAAACTAGTTTACGAATTTGATCGATTTTAATACTTTTTTTGGGATTAACTCGTCGAAACTTCGTTTTTTATCGACGAAATGAGCTCAAATTTGGTGTACTAGCATAAAATATGTTAGCGATACTCAAAAAGTTTGACTTGGGACAAAAAAAACAATTTGCTAATTAATATCTTAATGTTAATCAATACGCGCCGTGCACCGTGTTTTTCGAGCTTCGCCGAAAAAAAGTATCGAGGAAATTTTCGACTTCGAAAAACTTCCCGCGAGGAAGTTTTTCATCAGAGTTCAAAGAAGTTTTCTGGAAAATTTCAACACTCTAAAACAAAAACTTTGGAATCTACAATTAAAAATGTTTTGCGCCCGAACGTTGCAGACTCCGAGTTTGAGCTCTCGCTTGCTTCGACTATGGGCGGTCACCGACTGTGACAGAGAATGATAGGTAAACATGCGAGAACAAGGAAAAAAATATACACTGATACTTTTTTTGTATGATAATGATTATTATACTTCAATTTTGTCATTGATGTATTTGGATCATTTTGATAATTCGCTGAATATCGCAATCTCAGTGTTTAAAACCTTAGTTGACAATAACTCGAAACTTATAATTACACGTATTAACGAAGTAAGTATTCGAATTCAATCATTTTTTCTTCAATGCGAAATTATCCAAAAAATTCTCGAAACTTGTTTTAAAAAAACATCTAAATTTATACTTTTTTTTTTAAATTATAATAATTTGTTTGGCATTGAAATTTACCTTTCTCAATTTTCTCTTTGCAAAAATGGAGCAGAAAAGTTGGGGAGTCTCTGACTCTTCAACTAAGCCAAATAAATTATTATAATTTTTAAAAAAGTATAAATTTAGATGTTTTTTTAAACAACTTCAGTTTATTTAAAAGAATTAAACAAAATTTTATGGAAAAAATGAAGCTCCACAAGTGATAAAATAAGGAAGAGGATTCTATAATTATTGACGAACTTTGAAATATAATTTACGTCCTGAAGAGGAAAACGACTCATGTTTTCGAAACGTTGGCAGAAATAAAGGATTTTTAACATCTAAATCTACTTTTGATCTGAAGTATGTCAATTTTTCACCTTCTACATGTATTATTTTTATAAACTTATATTACTCAGACAAACAACATCGCTTTAACACCATTACTGATCTAATCATATAAACGTGTTAAGGTCAATTCGGGGTTTTCAAAATAATGCAATTTCGTTTGGTCACTAGAATAATGAGTTTCAGTATGTGGCAAGGAAACGCAATGAGCATAAATTAATTGTTTCACTTCTTCGGTAAATTTCACCTTTTGGTTACTGTGACTACCACGTTTGTCTTGCAAAGGCTCTCCATTCAGCAATTTTTGTTGAACTGTCTTGAATCTACTGCTGTCGAAATTCAAAACATGGCAGAGGAATTTTTGGCAAACAGGAGTTCTGTTATCGTATCGGAAATAATAGTATATCCAATCATTGCGCTTTCCTTTACTATGGGGTGATTTTTGCTTCAATTTCATGAGTGTACTTAACATAATATTTTGGGAATTGTAATCTCCAATTTCCCAAAATGATTTGTGAAATTCCTCTTGAGATTTGACATCAATTGTAGCGTAGAACTCTTCTTTGCAGCAAGAATTCATTTCCATAAAAACTTTTTTGGACACCGTTTTTCCTGATTTTGAAACATATTCGTCGCCATGTATACAAGAACCGATAAATTAATTATCATGAAATTATTTATCTGAATTTGAGATTTTCTCAATTTATCCGCGGTGGCATAGAAAAAACCGTTAATTGAATGGTTACGCTGACCAAACTTTGGCTGCAGGAACTATAAATATGGTTGCAGAAACCATACATATGGATATGCTATCTTTTTCCATATATATGACTGGTCCAACCATACTTTTCTCTCCGTGTAGAAAAAAAACAATCCCGTAAACATCACTGAAAAAATTGTTTAACAAGATTTCGTACATCCAAGAAAATATAGCTGTGTTACCTAAATTTCTAGCTGAGTTACCTGAACATCTAGCTCTATTTGGGTAACTCAGCTAGAAATTGAGGTGAAACAGCTATATTTCCTTGGAAATACGAAATTCAGCGATACGTCTAGCTGGGGCAGCTAAACCATTTTTTTTTCATTGAAAGTACTGGGAATTTTGTTCAATAAAAACATAAATACTGTACCTTGTTTCTTGCTTTTTTATTCGAATTTCTTTGCCAACTATCTTCTTTACGAATTCTTTTTCTTCCTATGTTTTTTTCGTCTCGATTCGACATTATGTAATTGATTTGTTTGGGAATTACTCCCAAATTGAATAAAGAAGCTTGTAACTACGAACGTATATACGGATTATCAGACTATGATAGGTTATTTTATTGCGTAATGAAAAATAAGTCTTGAAGACTTAAAATTTAAAAAAAAATTACATAATCTCGTCAAAAATCGGTATCGCCTTTACTTTGCCGCTGTCGCATGTTTACCTATCATTCTCTGTCACACGCGGTGACCGCCCATAGTCGAAGCAAGCGAGAGCTCAAACTCGGAGTCTGCAACGTTCGGGCGCAAAACATTTTTAATTGTAGATTCCAAAGTTTTTGTTTTAGAGTGTTGAAATTTTCCAGAAAACTTCTTTGAACTCTGATGAAAAACTTCCTCGCGGGAAGTTTTTCGAAGTCGAAAATTTCCTCGATACTTTTTTTCGGCGAAGCTCGAAAAACACGGTGCACAGCGCGTATTGATTAACATTAAGATACTAATTAACAAATTGTTTTTTTTTGTCTCAAGTCAAACTTTTTGAGCATCACTAACATATTTTACGCTAGTATACCAAATTTGAGCTCATTTCGTCGATAAACAACGAAGTTTCGACGAGTTAATCACAAAAAAAGTATTAAAATCGATCAAATTCGTAAACCAGTTTTTATTTTTTATTTCGGAAATAACAAGTCGAATCGAAAAATTTGTTGTACCTAATTTGTGCCTTTTTTATGTTCCATAGGCTCATATTTTTTTCCCCTTCATTTTATGACTTTTTTTTCGGGACAATACTTTTTCGGCACTTTGCCTCGCGAGAAGAGAAACGGACAATGTCTCGCGCGCCTAAGCGGTTATTGCACGGAGGCCCTCAATTGTACAAAACACATAAATTCCAAAATGTTCAATGCGTTGATTGAGTGGAAAAAAAAACACATAAATGGTCAAATAAAAGAAATAATGAAATAAATTGTCCTCAGCAGTGCGGTGGTACCGCACAACGGGCTCGTCGGCCTTCGGCATCTTGTTTGGGTGCCATACTTTAACTTGGTCGTTCTTAAGGTTTCCTCAATGAGGCTACCTCTCGGAACGACCAACAGCTCATTGTCCCGGGCAGGTGGTCCGTCCGGGGTTTCTCCCTCTTTTGCGGCGCAGAGGTAGCACTGCGGCTTGCTTTCGCATTCCGCACCCCTATGGCTCTCTTTGCCACATCTCCAACATGACTTCGTGCGGTCTGGGCAATCGCAACCGGCTGCAATATGGCCGAAGCCTAGGCAGTGGTAGCACCGAACCCTTTCTGTCTTTTTGTGTACGCGAGAGGACACCCACCCCACCTTCAGGTGTCCTGCGTGTACCAGTCTAGCAGTTCATAAATTTTCAAATAGAGTAATTCTGACAATTTTTGTAAAGAAATCATAAAGCTGGGAAAGGCATAGGGTGCGACTGAACTCTTCCTTTCCCTTTTCCAGCTCGAAAAATTATCATTTCGAATACAAGATTTGATTTGTCTGATTTGTCTTTGTATATAAAACATTTTTTGTATTATTTTGTAATTTTTTATTTTTTGTAAATTTCTATTTTTAAATTGAGCAAAATAAAGACTTTGGTTTGTCTATTATTGAAAAAAATAACTAATGCTTCCTCTATGAGAAAGCAAATACATTTTCTGACGGGAAACAAAGTGCTCGTGAAATGAGCACCATATAATTATAAATACAAACAATGTGGAAACACTCGAGATCGAATTCACAGCTAGTTTATCAATTAATAACAACAGAATATGACTTTTTGTGAACAAGTCAATTACCGACAGTTTACTTGGTAAAACAGAACTCCGGTTTCCTCTTAAATTACCACGTTACTGATGGATAGAAACCATTGATTTTCAATCCGTCGAAACCTTTGATAAAGGTAATGGCGGACGTGCCGGTAATTTAGTTTTCTCGAATGTTTACGATTTCTAATCAAATATTTCTGGTTTTTCATATGACATTACATTATTATATTAATATTAATATACTTTTTCCTTCATATTTATCCGAAAAAATGATCATCTTTGATTTATTCCAGGGAGCCACTTTTAGTTCAAGCTAAAAGTTAATGGTTCGAGTGTTTGCAAAAAGTCATTTTCAAGAAAGAAACCGAGAATTGGCTTACTTTACTTACTTGATGACGACATATCAAGTCGTGGTTTAAATTTCAACTGTAGTACATATAATTGATTCGTAATTTGAAAAAACATTCAATACTAATGAAAAATATCTAATCTAATGAGAAATGTTTTTATTTTCAGGAATATCTGTGAGATTGGGTTTTCAGACTGAGTCTGGTATCTCTAGATCTTATTAATCTCTTGAATCTACATTACTTTCGAGAAATTGAAATTGTCTATATTAAATTTGAAAAATCGTCTTGATTAATAAAAACACCATCTGAAAATTTTAAAATTGTCTTGAAATATATATTTTTTCAACCTGACTTTCTGCATTAGATCTGATATTGAATTCGAGATTGCTTTTGGACTTGAAAACTTGAACTTTGTGTGGATTTTGTACTGAATTTGGATAAAAACTTTGCTACTTGGAATCTTGAATCTCTTGAATTTACATTACTTTTGAGAAATTAAAATCGTCTACATTAATTTGAAAACCCCGTCTTGATTAATAAAAACACCATCTGAAAATTTGAAAAAATTGTCTTGAAATATATTTTTTTTTCAACCTGACTTTCTGCATTAGATCTGATATAGAATGCGAGACTGCTTTTGGACTTGAAAACTTGAAATCTGTGTGGATTTTGTACTGAACTTGGATAAAAGCTTTGATGCCTGGAATTTTGAAAACTGGTATATTGAATAATGAAAGTGTGAATTTATTATTGTTGCACTTAAAAAATTTAATTTCTCTCCATTTACGGCCATACCACGCTGAAAAAACCAGTTCTCGTTAGATCACTGAAGTTAAGCAGTGTTGGGCGCGGTTAGTACTTGAATGGATGACCGTTCGGGAATACTACCAATTGCGTGCTGTTGGCGTGTTGTGGGTGTGGTGAGCCCACTCTTGTAGGTATTCACTACAAGAAACTATCCACCTAGAAACACTACCCGAATCGGGTAGTGTCACGCCTACCCCGAAAGGGAAATGGCTTAATGGTATACAGACATACATACGTCGAACTTTTTTTTCAAATATTTATTCGTTCCCAGCCAACACTGCATTTAAAGTACTTCTGAAATGGGACGTAGAAAAATTGTTCGTTCAGAAGAAGAAGAAAAAGAATACCAAATGGAAAAGAAAAGAAAAAAAAGGTGAATATAATTGAAAATATCAAGAACGAAAAAAAAAAATATTTCCGGAATGAGTAGTATAACCAGTAACGATACGGATTTTGAAGTTCTTAAGAATGTTCCATCAACTTCGACAGGTTCGAGTGTTAATCTTCCATTGCCATTCTCTTTATCCATTGTTGATCATTCAGAAGTAGATATAAGCACGTTAAATTGTATATCTGGTAAAAATGTGAGTTCCAATATGAGTGATTTTTTGGAAGCAACTCGGTTGGAAACTTCACTTCTTCATGCAGAATATTCAAGCACTCAAGGCTCGGGAAAAACGTGCCAAAGAAAAAGGATTTTCAGATGTTGCAACTGGCATAGATAATATCAACGTGGCAGAACACTACATTGGACCGGTAATTCATTCCGTGATTGTTGCTCACATGGTAAAGTTGTTCTAGATACTTTACCTTCATTGCCGAATTTACTACAACAACTGTATTTGGGGCAGCATCCAAAGGCATCTCATTTCAAAGAGCGTATCAGAGGATACAATAATGCTTCTTCCATTGCATCATTTAATGCAAATTTAAGTGATTTGAGCGCTCAAAGAAATGGCGCTTACTGTTTCAAAATTCAAGGACAAATTTATTATCAAGTGAATACTGCTTTGTATCCATCTGGAAATGAAGATCATAGTTTTGGACAGCTTTACATTTTGGATACCAAAGAAGCCACAGAAAGTCGAATGAATCAAAATTCGAATCTTTATCATGATCTTCTGTTTTTACTTGGAAACGAAATACGTGACAATAATATTTTTGCGAAATCATATTTAATGATGCATGAAGAAAGTTAGGTCAATCGACCTTCGATTTTAAATTCTGTTTCTGAAATTCGTGATTTGCAATTGAAAATTTTTCCAAGAGGAGGCATTGATAGAGGTAGATACAATGCTCAAATATCAAACGAAGTTGCAATGATATTCTTCACTACTGCTGATCGAGAAATACCTGAAACATATGTGACAATCAGAAATAAATCAGAAAAAACACTGCAACAAGTTAGTTCGATGGATCGAAATGTGGAACCATGGATCTACCCTTTGATCTATCCAAATGGTACTCAAAGCTGGCATTCTGGTCTTGAACTTCGAGGTACCAATAAAAATCTCACTTGTGATAAGTACACTCAATATTGTATGGCAATACGTGACGAAATTAATGCTTTTCTTATGAGTGGACGATTATTTTAACAAAGGGTCGTTGATTCTTAAGTGAAAATCCAAAGAGACAGAATGTGTTACATCAAAAATCATCAAAAAGAATTAAGAGCAGAGTCGTATCAAAGCTTGATGGATCACTTGAAAAATGCATCAGATGACTGCGAGTGACAAATTAGACAAGTAGTAATTTTACAGTCGACGTTTGTTGGATCACCTCGTAATATGATGCAGCATTATCAAGATTCCATGGCAGTTGTTAGAAAATTCGGAAAACAGAATCTTTTTATAACAATGACTTGCAATACTAATTGGAGAGAGATTCAGGAACATTTATTACCTGGCCAGCAAGTTTGCGATCGACCAGGTATTTGTACAAGAGTTTTTGACATGAAGAAAAATTACTTACTGGATATAATCACAAGACAACAATTTTTTGATGGGGTGCAAGCGCATGTGCATACGATTGAATTTCAGAAACGTGGTCTACCACATATACATTTGTTGGTAAATTTGAAGCAAAATTGCAAGTTCGTTGATGCAATTAAAGTAGATAAACATGTTTCTGCTGAAATTCCCGATCCTTGCATTGATAAAACTTTGCATGGTATTGTGATGAAAAGCATGATACATGGTCCATGTGGAAACTGGTGCATGGTCAACGAAAAGTGTTCAAAACATTTCCCCAAATCGTTTCAGTCCGAGACCATCCTAGAAGATAACGGATATCCAAAATATCGTAGAAGGGATACTGGCATTCTGTAGGAAAAACAAGGTAACTACACAGTTGACAATCGGTTCGTTGTTCCATACTGTCCAAAATTGTCGAGAATTTTCGACTGCCACATCAATGTTGAAATTGTATCAACAGTCAATGCTGTGAAATATATTTCATGCTAATGGGAATCATTAAAAGTTTACATTGATCGTAAAAAAATTCAAAACGAAAGCAGAATAAAAAATTACAATTTTTATATATATAGATTTGAAATGCATTTCTGGTAGATAATTTTTGCTATATAATTTAAGTATATGTTTTTCAACAGCATTATATGTACATATACATGCACAGTGAAAAGCAGTTATTGTTCTTTTAAAAATTAAAGAAAAATACTGAGAATTATAATTGAATTAAAATATTCAATTTTCAATCTGAACAAGATCTCCGCGCGCCGGGCGCGCGGATGTTCTAGAGTAGTAAAACCTGTAATACGACGAATACGACGCCGTTATTTTATTACTAGATTTGGCCACCAGTTGGCGTATCGTTGTATTTCAGATCACAATATTAATACGTATGATATATTTTCACCGGGAGCGGGTGCAATTTTATAGAATGGCACCCACTACCAGTGAAATCGCAGGAAAATTTCAGCCGTAACCACGTCTCACGACCGTGAGATAGGCGGTTACAGTCTGCGATGAATTCAATACGATGATCCGGTTAAAGTCTCGTGCACCCTGAGCACACGGAGCGACCCAAGGAAGACCGCCTTCTGCATTCTCCCCACAAGTGTCTCAGCATTTTGTTGCCACACAGGAATGCTTTTCAGGCTATTAACCAGTGAAACTGTGGCACCTCCAAGAGCGCCGATGATTAAGACGATTAGCTTAACACAATATTCGGTATATAACCGTCGCAACTCCCTTATAAGATCTTCATACCTCTCTTTCTTTTCTTTCTCCTTGGCTGTGACGGTTTTGTCAGCAGGTGCCGAAAATTCGATAACGAACATGGTTCGTTTCTCGAAGTCAAGGAGAACTATGTCAGGGCTCGACTGCGCAACAGAAACAATTGTCGAGAATATGAAGTTCCAGTATATACGGCACCTCTGATTTTCGACAATTGACTATTTCCCTAGGAGCGTTTAGCAGAGCGGTATTTGGTTTAATTCCGCGAGAGTGACAGCGATGGTAATAAAGCACTCTTAGTGCCGCATTGTGATCACACGATGTTTTCCAGATGAGATAGTGAATCTGGTTTTCCAAAGCGGCATTAATCTCTCTATGCACCTCACGATGTGTGGATGAACATTTAAGCTTTCCAACAGACAGATGATAAGTCTATGGGAGGTTGAATCGACAGCTTTCCGGTAATCAATCCAGGTCATCGATAGGAATCGTTGATAGGATGCTGCGTCTTTACAAACACATCTATTGATGAACGCGTTCTCCCGACATCCTGCTACGCCTTTCTTTGAGCCGCGTTGTTCATACATCTCTCGCCACACGGGTTCAATTGTCTGAACAATCCTATCATTTAGGATAGCTGTAAAGATCTTATACAGTGTGTTCAGACAAGTTATTGGCCTGTAATTCTTACACGGAGAGAAAAATGTAGGGATTAGCGCGTGAACATTTGTCACGCATTAATTCTAAAAGTGCGAGCAAAATTTCCAAGAGCCTCCACGGACTTTCTCGGTGAGTCTCCTTGCGAACATTTAGTGGTGCAAACGTGTCAACAGGCAGACGGCGTGGTCTAAAAGCAAATCGCAAGGAGTCTCACCGAGAAAGTCCGTGGAAGCTCTTGGAAATAAAACAAGAGACGCCTGCGATATGCGCCTGTTGAATAGTCCATGCGTTAGCGCCTTGAACTCTCTTGCGCTAAACCCCGGATTTTTTTCTCCGTGTAGGGTCAGCTAAGTTGCCCGCCTTCGGCAGGAGCACTGTGCGCCCTTCCACCAACCACTCCGGAATAGGCTCTTCCGACTTTAGATGTAAGGTGAAAATTCTCTCCAGATGCTGGTGGGTTGAAGGAAACTTCTTCCACCGGAAGGTCTTGATACCATCTGGACCGGGAGCGGAATATTTCTTCGTGCCTCTTAATACGTTTTTCACCTCCACGGTAGTGATACGTGGACATTCCTCCCTAGCTGTTATGAGGGCATTGCACAGCTCCTTGAAGCTATTTATGTTCTTTAAGTCTTCTTGAAGTTGATGTTGGACCTCGTAGACTTCTATCCAAAATGCTTCGACCTCCTCTGGCTTGGGCGGATGGTCGACAGTGACTGGAGGGTCTTGGAAGAGTCGAGATGGGTCAGACAAAAACTGTTGAGATTCTCTGACCCACCTCTCCCTCCGCTCTGGACTTCTTTTAGCATTAGATAGTACTCGTATTCTGTCAACAATATGTTGCCTGATGGTCGGTAGCTTTGACTTGTTGATTGTGTGATGACGGATCCGCAGTTCGAACACGAACTTTCGAACCTTGGCAGTGAAAGTCCTGCAGGATGTCATGTAGTCAATCACACCCTGAATGTGGGACGCATACTGTGTTATGATCAACCGTTGATTTTGTTTTACGGTTTGCATCTGCCAAAATTCTCGCTGCATTGTACATACCACAATTGATAGTCCAGAGGTCGGATTCTTCGGAAAAATCTCCACGAAGCTCATCATCCAGTTCAGTCAGATCATTGGGCTTGGGAGAAACGTTAATGTTGATGTTTCTTCGAGTCCTGAAGCATCGTCTTCGTCTATTGGATGCCTGTTCGCGGTTGGTCTCAGTGTCGCCACTCTTTCTCTGTTGCCGGCTTCTTCTGGCTGCGGTAGACTAGGCGCTCCGCTTACATAGCCCCTTTTTCGGAGTTGTTTGGCATGGTTTCGCAGACGTTGACGCGAAAAATGCGAGAGCTCTGGGTGTTTCTCGCACCAGAGAACTTGCAGTCGTGCCATGTAACCTTCTCGCTCGGGGGTCATACTGCTATCGTAGCACTCTAATAGGTCGTCATTGAGTCGATCTGTCCACTCAAAGGTATTGAGATTCCGCCGGTCCATCGCATTGACTCCGTCTTGATTGGCTCCCCCAAATCTAGGGTAGTCGGCATTGTTGTCCGACCCATTGTCGGGAGCCCTGCGCATTCGATTGTTTTGAACCGCACTTACTACAACTATGTTTGGTGTTGTCATTGTTGTTCCCACAAGCAGCTAGGGAAAGGGTTCATCCATCCTTGTAGAGCCCCGCGTGCAAGGATAAGGCTGATACTCTGAGAGGTCGCCCGGTATCTCAGGTCACCGTTTTAGACACCTCACCCAAGTGTCATTCAGCTTTCGGCACGGTGGTGACGCCTTCGCTTAGGGGTTATTCCTTCGGGACCATACCTGGACAATTGTCCACGAATGCTTGTTCATTATTGTAACCATATTCAGCAGAAGCCCTTGGTCCAGGGACCCTCTATCCGCAACCCAAGGACGCGTTCGGTAGCTTTGTAATAGGCCCTTCGGTTTAATTTTCGAGGAACCAAAACCAAATATATAGAGGCATTCTTTCTCAACGAATGGCCCCCTACATGCCAAAATTGGTTTGTTCCAATAAAGGTCTATAGGTGGTCAATCGAAAGGTCTTGAAGTCTACTTTCGAAACCCGAGTGGCGTTTTTATCGAAACATCATGGCAAATCAAATATGGCCGCCGAAACCACGTGACCAGCACTTTCTTTTTACTAAATGGATTATAAAACAAGCATCGTCAACCCTATTGAGGTCTGGAACATCTCAAATGGAAGGTCTTGAACTCTTCTTTCAAAGCCTATATAGTACAATTTTTTTCTTTTCAGGGAAAATCCAATATGGCGGCCAGAACCACGTGGCAAGTGGTGACTTTTGAAAAATCAATCGATTTTCACCCAATTTGGTACCCGGGGGCTTTTGGGCTCGCTGATTACGAATTTAAGGTCAGATTTACAACATTCAAGATGGCGGATCCAATATGGCGGACAAATTTTTTAAAAATCAAGCGATTTTCACCAAATTTGGTATACAAGGGTTTTCGGGGTCGCTGACTACAAATACGATTTTGGATTTGATATTTAATATGGCGGATCCAATATGGCGTACAAAATTTCCAAAAATCAAGCTATTTCCATCAAATTTGGTATACAAGCGTTTTCGGGGTCCCTGGCTACGAATACGAGTTTTGATTTGATATTCAAGATGGCCGATCCAAGATAGCGGAAAATTTTTGTAATTGAGTTGGCAGAATTTGTAATATTTTTCAATTTTTTTAAACTTTATTTCAAATTTAAAAAAAATTCAACATTTTTTTGTTCACTTTTTTTTATTTTTTCATACAGAAGTTCAGTGCAGTTTTCATCAGAAGAAAATCTTTTAAGAAGAGAATCTTTTATTAAAAAATCTGACATTCTTTTGATAATCCTGTTGACTGTAATAAAAAGTTTTTATGGTGTTTGGAATTTTTTTATCGGTATCGTCTAGTATCGGCTAGTTCAGAGCATCGATTGGTAAATTTTGAAGATTGTTTGGAACTAATGAGTTGTAGAAATCCGGATGAAAAATGCCATCTTAATGATTGTGAAAAATGCAAAAATATAGATAAATTCAAGTATTATTTGCAAGAGATATTCAGTGAGGATAGATGTGCATTATTAACTCAAACTCTTTCTTCGAACGATTTTGTAGAACAACTAAAGGATAAATTGGTTACCTTGAAGTCTCATTCATTTATTACAAAAAAACAATCCGAGTTTTATGAGTTGACAAAAAGCAATTTAAAACCTGGAGAACTGCTACTCATTTTAGATTTTTCTAAGAATTATAAATTTGTTGTTCAGAATGCTGCACAGGCATTCCATTTTAACAACGATCAGGCTAAATATGACAAATTCTGCCAATTCAATTACAAAAATTTCCCGCTATCTTGGATCTGCCATCTTGAATATCAAATCCAAACTCGTATACGTAGTCAGCGACCCCGAAAACGCTTGTATACCAAATTTGATGGAAATCGCTTGATTTTTGGAAATTTTGTCCGCCATATTGGATCCGCCATCTTGAATATCAAATCCAAAATCGTATTTGTAGTCAGCGACCCCGAAAACCCTTGTATAACAAATTTGGTGAAAATCGCTTGATTTTTAAAAAATTTGTCTGCCACACATGAGTTACCTTATGCTCACGCTGATTAGTGTCGCCACAGAGGTATCCAGGAGAATTTCGTAGTGCGAGAGATAGAGGCAGAAGTGTGATGCAAAAAAGCAAAGGGCTCATACCATCCCCTTGAAAGACGCCCCTCTGGAAGGTGACCTTGTTCGTCGTCAGACGATGTTTCCTAGATGAGATGGTAAATCTAGTTTTCCAAAGAGGCATCAGTCTCTCTATGCATCTCACTATGTGTGGATGTACCTTCAAGCTTTCCAACAGACAGATGATAAGTCTATGAGAGGTTGAATCGAAAGCTTTCCGGTAGTCAATCCAGGCCATTGACAGGACGCGCTGATGGGCGGCAGCGTCTTTACAGACACATCTGTCAATTAGCAGGTTCTCTCGACAGCCTGCTACACCTTTTTTCGAGCCTCGTTGTTCGTACATCTCTCGCCATACAGGCTCAATTCGTCGAACGATCCTGTTGTTTAGGACAGCTGTAAAGATCTTATACAGTGTGTTTAAAAAAGTTATTGGCCTGTAATTCTCTGGTCTGGACAAGTTGCCTTTTTTCGGTAGGAGTATAGTGCGTACTAACACCAGCCATTGCGGAATGGGCGTCTCCGACTTTATATATGAGGTGAATATGCGGGCCAAATGTTGGTGTATAAAAGTAAACTTCTTCCACCAAAAGTTCTTAATACAATCTGGTCCAGCACCGGAAAAGTTCTTCGTGCCTCTAAGTGCTTTTTTCACCTCTTCGGCAGTGACTGATGGGCACTCCTCCTCAGATTTTATGAGGCTGTCGCAAAACTCCTTGAAGCGGATGATATTGTCAGTATCTTCTTTCAACTCTAGTGTTTTCGGGATCTTGTACATCTCTCTCCAAAAAGTCTCTACCTCCTTGGGCTTGGGTGGATTTTTTACAAAAACAGGGGGATCACTGAAGAGGCGTGATGGGTCAGCAAGAAACTGTTGATTCTCCCTCTTCCATCTCTCCCTCATCTGTATCCTCCTCCTTGCGTCAGATAACAGCCTTATTTTGTCAACAATATGCTGCTTGATTGTCAGCAGCTTTGACTTGTTCAGTGTGTGATTCAAGGTCCTTAGTTCTTGAGCGAACTTTCGAACCCTTTCCGTGAACGGTCTACCGGATGTTATGTAGTCAATCACACATTGAACACGGGACGCATTCTGTCTTGCCCATCCAATTTTCTTGTCCAGTTGATGGAAGCGTCTTCTGGTCTTCTGATCCATCGTCGGTTTCAGCCTTCGATTTGAATCAGCCAAAGCTCTCGCAGCACCATAAACTGAGCAATTGATGGTCCAGAGGTCGGACTCTTGCGAGATATCTCCACGAATGGAGGCATCCATTTCAGCCAGATCTTGGGGCTTAAGAGGAACTTGCATGTTGATGTTCCTCCTTATACTGAAATTGCGATCATCTTCCAGAAGGTGCCTGCTTTCTGCGGTTGGTCTTAATGTCGTTTCATCTTCGTCTGCAGCTTGTTCAAGCAGCGATTGAGGAAGCGCTCGGCGTACATATCCATTTTTCCGGAGGTAGTCGGCTTGATTTCGCAAAGACTGATGCGAAACGTATTGAAGCTCTGGGTGTTTCTGGCACCACAGAGTATGCATACGCGCCATAAAGCCTCCGCGAACAGGGATAATACTGGCATCGTAGCAGTCAAGCACGTCATTCTTAAGTTGATCCGTCCACTGAATGTGGGGGTTTCGCCGGTTCGTCGTCGTATTTCCATCTAAATTATTTTCAGCACCCCGAACTCTAGGATGATCGGCATTGTTTGCCGATCCATTGTCGGGTGCTCTGCGCGTTCGATCGTTTTGAACCGCATCTACAACATTTTGGTGGTTTGTTGGTTTCATTGTTGTTCCCACGAGCAGCTAGGGAAAGGGTTTGTCAATCCTTGTAGAATCCCGCGTGCAAGGATAAGGCTGATACTCTGAGACGTCGCCCGGTATCCCAGAGTCATATATATAAATATATATATATATATATATATATATATATATATATATATATATATTTGGCCGGAACCACCATTCGGTTTCGGTTTCGATTCCCTTGGAATAGAACCGAAGGGCTTATGACAAAGCCACCGAACGCGTCCTCGGGCTGCGGATAGAGGGTCCCCGTACCAAGGGTTTCTGCTGAATATGGGTACAATAATTAATAAGCAGTCGCGGACAATTGTCCAGGGATGGTCCCGAAGGAATAACCTCTAAGCGAAAGTGTGAGAACCGTGCCGAAAGCTGCATGGCACCTGGGTGAGGTGTCTTTAACGGTGACTCTAGGATACCGGGCGACGTCTCAGAGTATCAGCCTTATCCTTGCACGCGGGGCTCTACAAGGATTGACAAACCCTTTCCCTAGCTGCTCGTGGGAACAACAATGAAACCAACAAACCACCAAAATGTTGTAGATGCGGTTCAACACGATCGAACGCGCAGAGCACCCGACAATGGATCGGCAAACAATGCCGATCATCCTAGAGTTCGGGGTGCTATAAATAATTTAGATGGAAACACGACGACGAACCGGCGAAACGCCCACATTCAGTGGACGGATCAACTTAAGAATGACGTGCTAGACTGCTACGATGCCAGTATTGTTCCTGTTCGCGGAGGCTTTATGGCGCGTATGCATACTCTGTGGTGCCAGAAACACCCAGAGCTTCAATACGTTTCGCATCAGTCTTTGCGAAATCAAGTCGAATACCTCCGGAAAAATGGATATGTACGCGGAACGCTTCCTCAACCGCTGCTTGAACAAGCTGCAGACGAAAATGAAACGACATTAAGACCAACCGCAGAAAGCAGGCACCTTCTGGAAGATGATCACAATTTCAGTACAAGGTGGAACATCAACATGCAAGTTCCTCTTAAGCCCCAAGATCTAGCTGAAATGGATGCCTCCCTTCGTGGAGATATCTCGCAAGAGTCCGACCTCTGGACCATCAATTGCTCAGTTTATGGTGCTGCGAGAGCTTTGGCTGATTCAAATCGAAGGCTGAAACCGACGATGGATCAGAAGACCAGAAGACGCTTGCATTAACTGAACAAGAAAATTGGATGGGCAAGACAGAATGCGTCTCGTGTTCAATGTGTGATTGACTACATAACATCTGGTAGACCGTTCACGGAGAGGGTTCGAAAGTTCGCCCAAGAACTAAGGACCTTGAATCACACACTGAACAAGTCAAAGCTGCTGACAATCAAGCAGCATATTGTTGACAAAATAAGGCTGTTATCTGACGCAAGGAGGAGGATACAGAAGAGGGAGAGATGGAACAGGGAGAATCAACAGTTTCTTGCTGACCCATCGCGCCTCTTCAGTGATCCCCCTGTTTTTGTAAAAAATCCACCCAAGCCCAAGGAGGTAGAGACTTTTTGGAGAGAGATGTACAAGATCCCGAAAACACTAGAGTTGAAAGAAGATACTGACAATATCATCCGCTTCAAGGAGTTTTGCGACAGCCTCATAAAATCTGAGGAGGAGTGCCCATCAGTCACTGCCGAAGAGGTGAAAAAAGCACTTAGAGGCACGAAGAACTTTTCCGGTGCTGGACCAGATTGTATTAAGAACTTTTGGTGGAAGAAGTTTACTTTTATACACCAACATTTGGCCCGCATATTCACCTCATATATAAAGTCGGAGACGCCCATTCCGCAATGGCTGGTGTTAGTACGCACTATACTCCTACCGAAAAAAGGCAACTTGTCCAGACCAGAGAATTACAGGCCAATAACTTTTTTAAACACACTGTATAAGATCTTTACAGCTGTCCTAAACAACAGGATCGTTCGACGAATTGAGCCTGTATGGCGAGAGATGTACGAACAACGAGGCTCGAAAAAAGGTGTAGCAGGCTGTCGAGAGAACCTGCTAATTGACAAGTGTGTCTGTAAAGACGCTGCCGCCCATCAGCGCGTCCTGTCAATGGCCTGGATTGACTACCGGAAAGCTTTCGATTCAACCTCTCATAGACTTATCATCTGTCTGTTGGAAAGCTTGAAGGTACATCCACACATAGTGAGATGCATAGAGAGACTGATGCCTCTTTGGAAAACTAGATTTACCATCTCATCTAGGAATCATCGTCTGACGACGAACAAGGTCACCTTGCAGAGGGGCGTCTTTCAAGGGGATAGTATGAGCCCTTTGCTTTTTTGCATCACACTTCTGCCTCTATCTCTCGCACTACGAAATTCTCCTGGATACATCTGTGGCGACACTAATCAGCGTGAGCATAAGGTAGCTCATGTATTTTATATGGATGACCTGAAGATCTATGCCGCTGGTAAAAGCGAACTTCAAACTGCTATAAATATCGTCAAGAACTACACAGGAGAGATTGGGATGGACTTTGGTTTGGACAAGTGTGCCAAAATTCATTTGAAGAAAGGAAAGATTACTGGCGTTCCCAAGGACCCTGAGCTTGTATATATAAGTGTTATTAGACATCTTAACACTGGAGAGACCTATACATACCTGGGCGTGCCTCAAAGCCGCATTCAGGACGTAACATCAGTGAAGGAGTCTCTCCGAAGCAGATACAAGCATCTTCTTAGACAGATTTGGTCTTCCAATCTGTCGGCGTTGAACAAGGTATCTGCGACTAACATGCTTGCCGTCCCGGTTCTACTCTACTCGTTTGGGGTGGTTCAATGGACGAAGAACGAGCTTAAGGCCCTTGATGTCACCACGCGTAAGATCATGCATATGAATAAAAGCTTGCATATCAATTCGTCAACTCCACGATTATACATTTCACGCCGTCAAGGCGGACGCGGACTTCTGAATCTCCAATGTCTTCATAACCGAATTGTTTTAAGTACAGCTTACATAGTTGCGAATGGCAGAGATCCTCTCCTAAAGATGGTCAGAAACCACGAGATGATTGGCGAAGGAGCGTTCCTTTACAAAGCCGCGGAGCAAGCTGCCGAGGCCCTTGGCCTGAATTTCAACATCAGAAGTGAGGAAAGTGCATGACTCCATCTAGATGCTTCACGTCTAAAAGCCGAAGTAAAGAAAGCAGAGGTTAGAAAATTTCACCAAGAGCTACTCGACAAGCATATGCACGGAAACTTTCACAGAAATGTAGAAAAACAGTCCTTGTCGAAGGAACAAACTTTTGCTTTCCTCAAATCATCAGCGCTCAATTCAGGTACAGAGGGCTTTATTTTCACATGCCAGGACGGTGTCATCTCCACCTTAGCATACCGCGCCCGCATTTTATGTCAAGAAGTTCCCAGTGATAGGTGCAGAGCGTGTCATGCACACGCTGAGTACCTAGAACACATACTATCTTGGTGTCCGACCCACGCAGGAACAACGTATATCTATAGACATAATGCGGCCCAAAGAGTACTTTATTACCACCTCTGTCGCTCTTACGGTGTTGGTCGCGACCCTGCCCTGCCGAACGCTCCAAGGGATATAGAGTCAATTGTCCGAAACGAGAAGTGCCAGATTTTCTGGAACTACGATTTTCGGGCAGCAGTATCCGTTGCGCACTCGAGGCCTGACATTGTTCTCCAAGACTTCGAGAAACGAACGATATTCGTGATCGAATTCTCGGCTCCGTCCGAATACAACATCTCTGCAAAGGAGAAAGAAAAAGAGGAGAAGTATCAAGACCTTAAAAGAGAGCTGCAACGACTGTACCCAAAATATTCGGTACGAGTAATTGTCCTTGTGATAGGTGCTCTCGGAGGTGCTAAATTATAACTGGTTCGTAACCTTAAAGCCATACCCGCGTGCCAAAAATATGCCAAGGCTCTTGCGAGATGGATGCAGAAAGCTGTCATTCTTGGGTCGCTTCTTGTCCTCAAGACACATGAGCGTTTCGCCGGCCTGTCGTTGTCATTTCGTCGTGCCCTGAGATCACCCATCTCACGGATGTGAGACATGGACATAGGTGTATTTTACCGCGGTTCTACTGGGGTCATTGAAATTTTTTGTTTAGATGGTTGTTTAACTTTTTTCAAATTATATATAAGCAGAGGCGTAACCACCGTGCCGAAAGCTGAATCGCACCTAGGTAAGGTGTCTTAAACGGCGAATCTTGGGATACCGGGCGACCTCTCAGAGTATCAGCCTTATCCTTGCACGCGGGCTCTACAAGGATGGACGAACCCTTTCCCTGGCTGCTCGTGGGAACAACAATCAAACCACCAAGACACAAAAATGTTGTAGATGCGGTTCAAAACGATCAAACGCGCAGAGCACCCGACAATGGGTCGGCAAAAAGGCCGATCGTCCTACAGTTCGGGGTGCTGAAAATAATATAGATGGAAAAACGACGACGAACCGGCGAAAAGCCCACACTGAGTGGACGGATGAACTCAGGGATGACGTGCTCCACTGCTACGATGCCAGCATTATCCCTGTTCGCGGAGGCTTTATGGCGCGCATGCATACTCTGTGGTGCCAGAAACACCCAGAGCTTCAGCACGTTTCGCATCAGTCTTTGCGAAATCAAGCCGAATACCTCCGGAAAAATGGATATGTACGCGGAGCGTTTCCTCAACCGCTGCTTGAGCAAGCTGCAGGCGAAGATGAAACGACATTAAGACCAACCGCAGAAAGCAGGCACCTGCTGGAAAATGATCGCCATTTCAGTACAAGGAGGAACATCAACATTAAAGTTCCTCTTAAGCCCCAAGATCTGACTGAAATGGATGCCTCGTTTCGTGGAGATATCTCGCAAAAGTCCGACCACTGGACCATCAATTGCTCAGTTTATGGTGCTGCGAGAGCTTTGGCTGATTCAAATCGAAGGCTGAAACCGACGATGGATCAGAAGACCAGAAGATGCTTGCATCAACTGAACAAGAAAATTGGATGGGCAAGACAGAACGCGTCCCGTGTTCAATGTGCGATTGACTACATAACATCTGGTAGACCGTTCACGGAAAGGGTTCGAAAGTTCGCCCAAGAACTAAGGATCTTGAATCACACACTAAACAAGTCAAAGCTGCTGACAATCAAGCAGCATATTGTTGACAAAATACGGCTGTTATCTGACGCAAGGTGAAGAATACAGAAGAGGGAGAGACGGAGCAGGGAGAATCAACAGTTTCTCGCTGATCCATCGCGCCTCTTCAGCGACCTACCTGTTTCTGTAAAAAATCAACCCAAGCCCAAGGGGGTAGAGACTTCTTGGAGAGAAGAATACAAGATACCGAAAATACTAAATTTGAAAGAAGATACTGAAAATATCATCCGCCTCAAGGAATTTTGCGACAACCTCAGAAAATCTCAGGAGGAATGTCCATCAGTCACTGCCGAAGAGGTGAAGAAAGCACTTAGAGGCACGAAGAACTTTTCGCTGCTGGATCAGATTGTATCAATAACTTCTGCTGAAAGAAGTTTACTTTTAAACACCAACATTTGGCCCGTATATTCACCTCATATTTAAAGTCGGAGACGCCCATTCCGCAATGGCTGGTGTTAGGACGCACTATACTGCTGCCGAAAAAAAGCAACTTGTCCAACCCAGAGAATTACAGGCCAATAACTTGTTTGAGCACACAGTATAAGATTTTTACAGCTGTCCTAAACAACAAGATTGTTCGAAGAATTGAGCCTGTTGGCGAGAGATGTACGAACAACGTGGCTCGAAAAAAGTTGTAGCAGGCTGTCGAGAGAACCTGCTAATTGGTAGGTGTGTCTGTAAAGACGCTACTGTCCATCAGCGCGTCCTGTCAATGGCCTGGATTGACTACCAGAAAGGTTTCGATTCAACATCTCATAGACTTATCATCTGTTTGTTGGAAAGCTTGAAGGTACATCCACACACAGTGAGATTCATAGAGATTGATGCCTCTTTGGAAAACTAGATTTACTATCTCATCTAGAAATTACCGTATGACAACGAACAACGTAATCTTCCAGAGGGGCGTCTTTCAAGGTGATATCATGAGCCCTTGGCTTTTCTGCATCACACTTCTGCCTCTATCTCTCACACTATGCAATTCTCTTGGATACCTCTGTGGCGCCACTAATCAGCGTGAGCATAGGGTCACTCTTGTATTTTATCTGGATGACCTGAAGATTTATGCCTCTGGTAAAAGCAACCTTCAAACTGCTATAAATATCCTCAAGAACTACACAAAATATTGGGATGGACTTTGGTTTGGACAAGTGTGCCAACATTAATCTGAAGAAAGGAAAGATTACTGGCGTTCCCAAGGACCCTGAGCTTGTAGATTTAAGTGTTATCAGACATCTTTATACTGGAGAGACCTATACATACCTGAGCGTGCCTCAAAGCCATATTCAGGACGTAACATCAGTGAAGGAGTCCCTCCGAAGCTTAAGGCCCTTGATGTCACCATACGTAATAGGGTCAGCCGAATTACACATAAGTTTCCGAATCGAATCTTGATAGCGCAGAAAATTTCCTACTCGTCGCCCTGATTGAAATTTTTTTTTAATCAGACCATATATTCCAGTCGCACACCGCGTTCAAAGTTTCGAAAAATCGGCACAAATCGATCACGTTTTGGGATTTTTTCTTAGTAAGTTATAGTAATCGAATTTCGTTCAAAATCGGTATGTGACCTCTTCTAAAAATCCTTTGACTAAAAGAACATTCCCCTTCTCATCCCCTTCTCCTGGAAGGGGGGGGGGGGGGGGGGGGAGTGGCAAATATCGTAAAAAGGAGCCATTATATGGTCGTTATTTTCTTCGTGTGAAGTGTGCTGGTGCGATCGGCTAAGGCGATAAAAGCGTTAAAATATATCATATTTTGAACAATATTACGTAAATATACATCTGTCGCAATATGATGGGAGGGGAGGGGGGAGGTGAACCTCAGCCAGGGTTGAACAATGGCCATGTTGGGTGGGCGGCAGTCGGTTCTAGGAATTCCCCTTACCGCTGCGCGCAACGTGCCAACCAGACAAGTCGAGACATGTCGAATTTTAGTGTTTTACTTTGCATTTTAGTGTTGATTAGAGAAGGCGTTTTATTGACAATGACGTCGACGACGCTCGGTAAAAAATTTCATTCTCCTTTATTTGGACCACCTAAAAGTCTGAACGAACAGATTGTTCCTTCACCTGCTGATGTTTTGCTACACTGCCAGCATGTTAGATATTCTTTAGCCCTGGCTTCGGCCAGTCCAAAACAGGATGTCAGCTTCTCTGCAGTAGCTAATGTCGTTGCTGATGATATAGAGTCCATTTACACTAAGGCATCTTTGCCAAAGGTCTCTCGCACGAGAATTATACAACTTATCAAAAAACTTCATGATAAGTAATACTACATCCGTGACAAGTTAAACAGGGACAAAAAATACCTGTAAACACAAAAAGAGTACACACAATACATTTCTGACTGTTAAAGTAAGTTTTTTGACAGTCAGAAATGTATTGTTTGTACCCTTTTTGTGTTTCCAGGTATTTTTCGTCCCTATTTAACTTGTTCCGGATGTAGTAATACTTATCGTGAAGAGTTTTGATAAGTTGTATAATTCTCGTGCGAGAGACCTTTGGCAAAGATGCCTTAGTGTAAATGGACTCTATATCATCAGCAACGACATTATCTACTGCAGAGAAGCTGACATCCTGTATTTGACTGGCCGAAGCCAGGGCTAAAGAATATCTAACATGCTGGCAGTGTAGCAAAACAACAGCATGTAAAGCAACAATCTGTTTGTTCAGACTTTTAGGCGGTCCAAATAAAGGACAATGAAATTTTTGAAAGAGCGTCCTCGACGTCATTGTCAATCAAACTCCTTCTCTAATCAACACTAAAGCGCACAGTAAAACACGAAAATTCAAAATGTCTCGACTTGTCTGGTTGGCACGTTGCGCGCAGCGGTAAGGCGAGTGGAGGTAAAAGGTAGTATCCGGAGGATTAGAAAAAAGTTTGCATCTGGTCGGTAGATGGTAGAAAAAAACTTACGTCGAGAGTAGAAAGAAAAAATTGGTACCTACGCAGTGTAAGGCTTTAAAATTAATAGAATTAAGAAAATATTGCGATCAAACAATATTTTTATTATTTGATTTTATAAAATTGATGTCACAAAAATGAAACGAAGGCATGACAAACATGCGTGGAGAAATGTGAATTACTATATTTTTACAATCACTCTCGATGGTATAGCTTCAATTTTTGCTTTCACCTCAAATTCACATACTAGGTTTTCTCGAATATCTAACTTCAATAAATTGTGCCGTTTTACTAAATCTAAAACTTCTTCTATACTAGATATTCCATTATTTCTGAGCGACAGTACTTGAAGCTTATTCAAAGTAGGAAACTTCGATATTGATTTAATATCATTACTTGACAAAGACAGCCTTTTACATTCGCGAAAAGCGTACAGTCTATGCAGGGAATTTCCCAAATTATTAGCTCCTAAATTAATTTCTTCCAAGAAAGCAAAGTAATTCTCGTTGCACAAGGTTGTAAGTCCAAGACCCGAAAGATCTGCTCGATTCGTTTTTTGATCTTCGTTATCTTCCTGCCACAGATTATGCAGGTAGCAGCCTATTAAACACTCACTCCCTGTAAAACAAAAACAGAAATACCTATATAATTCGATACTTCTTGAATGATTTTTCCAAAATTGCTGAGTCATATTTTTTATTCAATTTCAATTTATAAATTTGATCAAAAGATGATTTTAATTCCGAATTTTATTAAAGAACTTGTTCTCAAGTAAATTTATCAAACTTTCCTTTCTGTATGTATTTTATTTTAGATATTCAGAATGTGAACCGAAAATTGTGATAAAAATTGAATGTGTCAAAAACACTATTCCTCGAGGTGCATTTACCAATCGAACGAGTGCTAGGCCCATTTGTCAAGTGCATGGCATGGCTTTGAAAATTTCTTACCAGGTTAAACATCAATTCTTTAAGTGTCATTACCATAAAATGTCTACTTTAATATTTGTACATATCAACAAATTGGGCAGGAAAATGAAAACCGATATCACCATTTATCGAGGTGGTTTATCAAAATATTGAGCTTTACGAACAATTGTCCCCAATTAACAGATGATTTATTTTTTTTAATCTGCCCGCTGCGCGGGTACATTCTCATCGCGCGCTGTGCGCGTGGCACGCTTCACTCGCGAGTTTGAGCGCGCCTAGGGCACGCGACTGTTGGTTCTTGCGCTTCGCGCTCGATAATAGATTTATCTAGCTCTATGCGCTCGGTCTTTGTACTTCCCTACATTTACGCAATATCTTCGACAATTACATGTGAAATCATCGACAGTAGTAATTTGGTGACTGTGAATTCTCTTTTGTTAAAGCTCCTTCGACTGTAACGAACACATTCTTATCACGTATCTCGTGCTTCGCACTCGAATCACATTTGTCCAATATGCAAATTTTTCTATATTATGTTCAACTTTAATATATTAAATGTATTCTATATTAATATCAGTATCACGGTTCCGAATTGCTCATTCAGATATAGCAAAATAAAGTACAAATTTTATTTTTCATGATTACTTTATTTAGCATTCATTCCTTATTTGCCATTAATCTCTAGTCGTTGTTACGAAAATTTAACTGGTCTATTTGTATTGCTATTTTTCACGATTAAGTAAAAAACTATACGTTTTATAAGAAAATGGATCAAAGGAAATTTGTAGATATAATTTATACGAACAAATTATGACTTCAGCTTAAGACCGATTTTGAAACAAAACTGGAGTACGCATCTTTTCAAATCTTACGAAATGAGAACTGTAATTTTCCCTTCGTGTTCTTTTAGAATTTTTACAAAACGTGATTTTTTGTAAATATGTTCCTCTGTTCGTAACTGCTGAATTCGACAGAACAAAATAAAGCAAATGTATTTTATTATTTGTTCTTTATTTCACAATGTTTTTTTGTATTTATCGTACAGAGTGTGTATAAACAAATTTTTCTTAGATAAATAAAGTTAATTTACCCATTTTTTAATTATATATAATATTATATATATAATAATATAATATATAAATAATATATAAATATAATATATAATAATATATATATAAATTCTATATAATAGTTTTAATTACCCATTTTTATTGTTGCATAGTTCCAATTGTAAAATGAAATTTTTAATAACATTCGTGTATTTCATGTTTTTCCCCGGAAAGAGAATTACTTATTTTAGTACAATTTTTTACGAATAAAACAAGAACCATACTTGTTATCAAAAATCTGTTTCTAGAAAATCGGTAGATCTTCTCGAAATGAATAATTTTTTAAAATTATTATTTCATCTTATGAAAATGTATAGTTTTGCTGGAAAATTGAATTTTGTATTTTTTTAAATGCATTTTCGATGGATGATATCAGAACTTTTGGTCAAAAATAGCTGGTTAACGAACTTGCCCTTTCTTTGAAGGCCTTGAAACAGTATGCCAAGGGGTAGTCCAATCGGATAATTCCTTCGAAAGTTACCACGTTTACAGATTAAAATGACTACGACGACAGACAGACACCGAAGTAAAATCCATTTTTTCTCAATCAGTGAGTCCGAAAACGTCGAGATTTGATGCAATCGGCAAAACTAAATTTTGACGTGAAACCACTACCTTCTCATTGAGATGAAAATGTAAAAAAAAACGAAATTCTCACGCAAAGTAATTTCGGAATTTCGATTGTGGAGGTGATAGCTTGGTGGACTTTCTGAAAAGGAAATTGAAGTGTTGAGCTTTTAAGTATTATTTTTGTAGAATCTGTGTTTCAAATTAGTATAATTCGATGCCTCCATTCAATATGAGTCTATACGCTGACAGCGCCGTGTATGAGACTATGCGCTGCGTATCTCATACAGGGCGCTTTCAGTACATAAACTCATTTTGAATGGAGGCGTCGAATTGCTTTACTCACATTTTTTAATATTTTCGTTTGGCTGCACATATATATTCATAGTGTACATACAGTTTTTTCAACATTCAAAGGATATTCTTTACTTACTTCTCATATTGCTGACCTTTTGACTATGATAAACGCGAATAGTGACAAAAGGTATACTTCAAACATTTATTTTTAACTGACGCAACGTCTTGAAACTGCGTCACGCAGTTTTTCTGTGAAGGTCCAGCAAATTTATTGACTTTTAATTTTGAAAATCTTGACTTTTTCTAAAGATATATGTAATTTTCAAGATGATAATTCGTCGCACTTACGTTCCTTGAAAATTAACCAACTATCGCGAGATGACATGATTTCTTGCATCAAATAATACATCTTTTTTGAAAGTTGTAAAACAAACACTATAAAATATTTGACAGAATTACTCTGCAGCTTTAAGAAAAATGATATGTACATAACTGATTTTGCAGTTCTGGTTTATTCTTTTGTGTGTATTTTGTATTATGAAAAATTTGACTTGAGCGAGACAATGTAAATTATATATGTTTTCTTCAGATGTCAGATCTAAAATACATTTTCAATTTTTAATGCATATATTATATAGACATTGTTTGAAAATACTAAATTTGTTATCACATTACGATATACATATACGGATCGTATAATAGAAAAAAGTTGTAATAAAAAGGGATGGAGACATATTTTCAATATGGTGTAATTCTGTATGACGCATTTTATGAACAATTTTAAAATTTTGCCAAAATGAGAGAATAAAAAAGAAGAAAGCAGATAATACCTCGTTCTGTTATTTTTTCAAATTTAATGAATAAATTATAGAAACTTTCAAATTTACAATGGAAGGGTCAGACATGATTTTTTTCTTTCGATTTTTAATTATTCTAATGAAAGGTTATTACTAGTAGACTAATAAGTCTAATAAGTTTTAAAAAATGGTTTTAAATCTTTCAAGCAATTTATATCAAATTCATATGGATGGTAAGAAAAAATATTTCAACGGATCTCTTTACCTACCGCTGACGTTGTTGACTCAATAATATGTTATTACCGTTGGGCTAAAAAGGACGTGAACATATTTTTTTCTTACAATCAATATGCATGAATTGCATGCATGTTTTTGAAGTAATTTTTCTCGAAAAGAGCTGAAAAGTGCGTCTTACCGCTTGGGAAAATCAGTCTCCTATTAATAACTTCATTAAATAATGTATACTAATTGAAAAAAAAACTGCATCTGGTCCTTCCCTTATTAGTTAACATTAACCAATGTTGATTTCTGTAATATTTTTCCTGAAAAACTAGAGTAGTAAGTAGTGTTATGAAAATAAAACTTAACTTAAAAGTAACTTAGCCTAACTTGACTTAACCTAACTTATCTTAGCTTAACTTAACCTAACTTAACCTAATTTAATCTAACTCAACCTAACCCAACTTATTTAATCGAAGAAAGATATTTTCAATTCAACTTTCAAGTTTGATTTCAAGTAAAAAAAAATTACAATAAAATCCATGATTATAAAGCTATATAAACTTATACTACGAGAATTTTTTTATTGAAAAATTTGAAGCAACTGAACTGTTGTTTTCATACTTTCGTAGTCTTATTAATTTTCTTCAATTCAATTTCGTGTCATTATTCACCGTTTTTGGAAAACAAGATTATTAGAAATATATCATTCGGATTATCTAGCATTCTTTAAAGGGAAGGATGATAACCTTAATAATTTATTGTATTAGAAACTATTATGATGAGAGAAAATATGCAGCAATGGGTTATTTAAATTTTAAAACCAGAGCACATACTTATATTCATGTATGATTGCAAAGTATCATGGATGTACTCCCAACTTGAATTATTTTTGTGTTAAGGGTGTTGGTTAACTCCGACTTGGAATTTTTATTTATAGGCACGGCACTGACGCCATATATAATTTTTCCCAAGTATTTGAGAGCGAAAGAAAGAAAACTTGTCAAATATTCGGGGTTTTGCGAGATCCTCGGATCAACGAAATTTATAGGAATGAAGCCTTTTGCTGAGGGAATAACTATTTTAGCGGAAATTATGAATTTTCTAAAAGGGAAAAATCTGCGGATAGCAGAAGACAGCATTTGAACGGCGAGAACCGTTCGCAAATTTATTTTTTTACTCACAATTCTGACATCACAGAAGTATTTCCAGAGGCTAGCTGATATTCGAAGACCCAAATCTTGATGATGGCGAACCTAAATTTCGCGAAATACGTCGCGAAATGGAGAAAAATGTAGAACAAAATTGAGATGTCCTGTGTATGTGAGGACCATAAGACTGTATTGGTAAGCAGCGAAGCAAAATCGCCAACAGACCGGCTGTCAAATTCGCGCTCCGAATCTTCAATGCTCTCAAGTCCGCACCACACATCGCCACTCGCGAAATCGTGGCGCAAATATTTAAAAAGTTTTTGAAGACAGCAAGTGCAAATGCACCAATTTTATAGATGAATCAATTTATGATTGTATGTAAATTTGTAAATTTACCCAGTTTCAAATTATAACTTTGAAATTATGATTTGAAAATTTTGAAATTATAAATTATAAATTTATCAAGTTATCTAGGCTACAGATTCTGCCGTCAAGCGTTCGAGTCCTCGTACTCTCTTCAATTTTTGTTTTGTTTCTAATTTCTTTCCAATACATTATACCGTGAATATGCATAAATTTTATAAAAACAACAATAAAAAGTTGCGAAAATATATTTTAGGAATACAAAAATTATTATTGTTGACACAAAAATATTTTCATAATCTGTTGATTTTTTTATCAATCATTTCTTTGATTCATGCATAAATTTCGGGATTTCCGAAATTATAAAAACTAGTTATTTTTAAAGTTATGACAATTTTTGGCTGATAAATATTAATATTTTTTGAATAGGGTGGTGCAACAAAAATCTTTTTTGTGATAAGCTTTTGGAGGGCGGGAGTGCCAAAAAATGCCATTTATCCTTAAATAAATTATCAAAAAAATGAAGAACACGAATAAAATCAATAAAATTAATAAAACGGATATAATTAACCAAATCAATAAAATCAATAAAATCAGTGAAACCGATATAAATTTTATTTGATTGATTTGATTGATTTTGTTCATTTTATTCCTATAAATTTCGTTGATCCGAGGATCTCGCAAAACCCCGGATATTTGACAAGTTTTCTTTCTTTCGCTCTCAAATACTTGGGTAAAATTATATATGGAGTCAGTGCCGTGCCTATAAAAAAAAATTCCAAGTCGGAGTTAACCAACACCCTTAATAATAATTAATTCAATTTTGTATTGCTTAGGACTTAAATTTTATTATCATTTCACACATTTTTAATTCATAATATCTCGACCAAATTTCGTCCAGTTATACTAAATATTGCGTTCAAAAGGTTGAAAAAATTGTGTGATCATCAAATAATCTACTATTGAAAGTGACTCTTGCTTAAGTTATCCTATAATTGCACAAACATTTTATTTTCAAGAACATTTCCAATAAAATGTTGGCATCTTGTATTCCATTTTCGGGAGAGACATGGTGTCTACCACGAATAGGAAATTCAATTCAATATTTGAAATAAGTTTTTCTGTTTATTGAAATAAATATCCCATTTCTTGGAACGAATTTACATTTTAAATGTGTAAAAGGATTCAAATTACAATTTGTAATATAAAGGGTATCTATTCTTAATTTTTAAATCTTTTGAACTTCAATGAAACTTTTTTTTTCCAAAATTAGAGAAAAAAAATTGTTAACATCTAGCTACCGAAATTGGATAATACCATAAGACAGAGAAATCATCTGACATTTTAGGAATTGAAACTGTATTTCGTGAATAAATAATACAATGTATGACGTATGATAGATCGGAGCAGTGTGGTGGTCTTAACGTCTGTTATCCTATAGAAAAGAAAAATAACGAATATTGATGTTTATTGTTTTTTAAAAGAGACTTTCACTATTAAAGATTACATTTTCAGATTTACATAAAAAGATCGATTAGGCAATATCTTACATATTCAATTTGTTTCAAAAGCTAGTTTACATCAGACTTTTAAATATGTGGGTAAACTGATGATTTGTTTAATAAAAATAAAATAATTAAAGAGTTAAAATATATTTGCTTATAAATAAATAAAAATTATTTTTAAATTAAATTCATTGTCAAGTAGTAATAATAGATTTTATTAACAGTAATATATGGGCGTTTCCACGAAAAGTGCCATTTTTCTGTCACCGTGATATTATACGCAAACCAACACTAAAAATACAAGTTGTATTTCATACAAATTTACAGACGGACTTCCTGAAATAGAAACGAAAGCTTACAGTCATGACAGAAACCCTCCTAAGAAGATGCAACATATAATAGTTGGAAAAAATCCCAAAAATATACCTGTGTAATATTTGTCATCAGCTACAAATTGAATGCTTTGCATGCTCGCAGCTTTTCCGCGCAATGTTTGAAAATTCTGAGAAAAATCATGCTAGTTCAGTGGAGTATAGGCTACTGAAATTTTATGGATTTAATATTGTGCTTCGATTTATCACTCAGCAAGAAAACCTCAAAGTGGTGTCACGGCTTTTACAATTCAAATGTCCGCTCCAGGGTCTGTGGTTGTGGAAAGTGCGCGCAACTACCCAGGCAAAAAATCTTTTGATTTGTTATTAGATTTTGGTGGCCAGTAGATGCCATATGAAGGAAAAAGATGTGCTTCTAAAATTATCGAAGAATCATACATTCAAATAACGAAAATTTTGAATTTGGCAAAAAAATGGCCACTCCATCATCGTACTTTACTCAAAGAATACTCGAAGCACACTCTTCTGTGCTAACGGATCTTAAGCAGTATGTTGGGATGAAGAAGTTTACCATGGATAAAGTTAATATCGCAGTGCGCGCAAAAGTTATGCCCAATTTAAGGCTAAAATGTCCACTCCAAAATTTCAGCGAAAATGTCCACTCCAGCGCCAGCAGCTGTGAACATCGCGCCCATCAAGATAGGATCAAAGTTTTTTCTGACTTTGCTGTATTTCGGTGGCCAAAAAACGTCCCCGCAAATAAAATTATCTGCCTCAAAAATAACGTGTATTTCGTGAAAATCAAAGTCAAAATTTGTGAATAAATGGATTTTCTTCAAAAGTTACAGGTCAACAAAAAAATGTTGTTTTACAAAAAAGTTCCGTTTTATTGAAAGGAATAACTTTTGTCTGCAACTTTTTTCCAAGAATTCAGAATGTTTTAAAATATTACAAAAAATTGTCGAATATTTGAAAAATATTACTTGTTTCCATCGAATTACTCGTCTGAAAAAAAATTTTTGACAGAAAGATTGTTCTATTCAAAAGGCCCAACGTTTTTCACAAACCAACATTATATTAGATGAAATGAAATATAAAAATCAATTTTATATCAAATTTTTGGCAAGTAAATCTGTCATTATTATAATAAGTTAACCCTTTTCTAACAAATTGAATTGGAGAAGAGCTCAAAAAAATATTTTTAATTTTTCTTGAAAGTATTAAATTAAAAATAGTTTTTCAATAATGAAAAAATATATTTGATACAATTTTTAACCAACTTTCAATACGAAAATTGAATGAAACGTTAAACATCATTTCATTTGCTTACTTTATTGAAAGTAAATTTTTCGTGATACATCTTAATATAATTTCCAATACATTTTATATGAGTAATATCAAAGATTCATGATTTATCCATTTATAATATTCATTTATTCATAATATTATGTTGTATAATTTTGCACATTTAATAATATTTAGAGAATGAGGATTCCTTTGGGTTTGAAATTTCCCGCCTTGAGTGAAATTTTCCTTCGTAACGCCATGGTAGACACTGTCTACTTAGATCTGTCAAAATGACTTTGAAAAAATCCCCCCCCCCCCCCACCCAGGAGGCAGGGGAGTAGTTTTTTTTCGTGAATCGAAAAAATTTTTGAATGAAAATTACGTATTTCATAAAGGGGAATCTGAATGTGTGATAAAAAGTTGGGGTTTCCATTTGAAATTACAAAGTTACCCCCACTCCTGCTTCCTGGGGGGTGGGCGGGGTAAATTTTTTCAAAGTCGCTTTTCCCACTTGAAAATGAAAAGTTTTTATTACGGATATTTTTGTCATAGGATACGTATTTTTTGAGATATTTCGATGTCTCAAGTTAAAAAAAAACACCCAGTATATTCTAAATCAAGAAGATGGTAATTCGCACACTACTGGAAAGTATCCTGAGCATTAAAAAAGAAGAAACAACCCCCTTTCACCTTCCATTCATAAAGTATTATTCATTAAATCGATTTTATGGATTTATTAATTTCAATATTTTGTGTACGAAAAAAGTTTGAAATGTGTGCCTTAAGATTTGTTTTTTACTTTTTTTTTTGAGAGAGAAAATGACACTTTACGTGGATATGCCCATATGGGGACGGCGATTGACACTTGGGGCCGCCAGGGTCGCTAGTGCGCCTGGTGATACACAAGACGACGGTTCCAACGACGGTAACGTCTGCTATTCGAATTATATCAGTCCTTCATAACGCAGCTTTGAGGTGATTGCTTCAAGCACTATTTTCGAAATGCCAGGTCTGCATGTGGCATTTGGGTGTACAAATAAAGGAGCAAATCGCTTTCCAAATAACAAAAAACTAAGGAAACCGTAGATAATGCCTTGTTCTTGTGTACAAGGTACATCACCACTCACGATGCTGCCCTCTCAGCTGAGCTTGACAAATCGCCGTCAATTATAAGTATTGTAGATTTGTAGTGCACATTTTGGGAGTGTAAACAGCACTTGAAAGCAAGTACCAGACTATGACGTTCCCAATTCTTTTAAACAGCCTTCCTCATAAACTGGTAACGCATGCCACAAGTTAAAGTGGAGGTACAAAATTCGAGAAATTCTTGCATTTTTTTAAACTTCTTACGTTTTCTATTAGGTTTTTTTTTTAATTTATCGCTCCTCTTTTGAACGAGTAATCACGTTTCAAAGTTAGCAGCTTTTTTTAATAGTACTCGCGCTGGTTGCACAGACAATTTCTAAAGGTAGTGTATATAAACATAATTCTGTAATATAATTACTATAATAACTAATATATATACATACATACATACATATAATCTTAAAATATTGTATGTACTTTTGAAGGTGTTAAAATTAAAACTAGTCAACTTATACGTCTTTCAATTTCTTTAGAATTGTTCCGAAACATTTTTGTTGACTCAAAAAAGCTGGTAATTTTTTTATGCTAATGCCCTTTTTAGTTTTGCTTGTCATGTGGCTTAAAATTGAAGTTTTTCGCGTATCAATAGCATTTTGAAAGAATCAAAGAAGAAGGATAAGACCTATCAAAAAATGATAAAAGCCAATTTTTTTAGATCTTTTGAAAGCAGTAATTTGTTTTCAAATTTATTATTTAATCTCTTGTCTTTTAGCTTAAAATTTGAATTTCTGATATATTTTTTTTTAATTCAAAGGAAAACGATGAGTTCTACGAATTGAGATTAAAAAAAAATCAAAACACATTTCCGGTAATTTTTCGGTTTTTCCTTGGTAATAAAATTCCTGATTATTTCCTAATTTTCACAATTTTCCTGACAAGTAGATAACCTTCTTTGAATGATGTAGAAAAAGCTGGGAATATCTGCCTGAGTCTTAAGTGGCTACTTGATTAAATATTCATTATAATAGAATTAAAGATAATTATCAAGGTTGATGTGTTAGTTGTGATCGCCTTACTTTTAGAGGTTTAATAGTTTAAAACGACGCGTATTGAAAATTTACTTTTCTATTCGTAATTTTGTAAAAGTTGTATTGCAATTACTGCTATCAAAATACTTCAAGTATCTTAAAACTAGAACGTCTATCCAATCTTGATTAAAAGGCATAAAGTTTCGCATTTTTGACAGAGGAAAAAAAAAAAATAATTTTGCAGCTATAATAATTGGATATTTAAATTATGATTCAGAAAAAAATGTTTTAAAATAATAAAATGAAAGTGGAAGTACCCTTGTGAAATTGGTCTTAAATTTAGAAAAAAAAAAATAATTTGTTTAATTTTTGCAAAATAGGGCTCATTAAAAAACTTGATTTCTTTTTTACATTGAAAAAGTGTACTAAAAGCCAATTTAATCCTTTAGTTTTTCGTAGACTACAGACAGATACTTTTGTGGAAACCTTTTTCTGTTTTGTTCAGAAGGTAAAAATTTATTGAAAACTAATACCATTCCATAAGGTGAGGATGTAGAAAATAATTAATAATTTTTTTGGTTTTAAATTAAAACTTATATCTACGATTTCAAATTGAAAGTCTTAATAGTGAAAGAATATAAGGTAATCGATACAATCGTTGGCCACCCCCCAATGATTAGCCAACTCATTTAAACATGCTTATATAATAAAAATATTTACAAATAAAATTACTAATAAATATTGCAGAAGAACAAATAATTCCGCAGCGTATGTAACAAGCTAGATTAGTGCAGTGTAGTGCGTTTAAATGTCAGAGTAAAGTAAAAGTGGTGGCTCTGAATAAGTAAGGAATTAAGGAGAAAAGTTGTTGAGGTTAGTAGTGTCCGTGTGTTGAAAATTATTTATTATTATTTTTTTAATAGTTACGATATATTCAACTGAAAACTTTTGGATTTTAATTGAATTTAGTGATTAAAACTACATGATAGTAGTATTTCTAACCTTAAAATGTCTGTACCCTACTAAAAAAAAAGTCAGGAATCGTCACGAATGGTCAGAATTTCTGACGATTCCTGAACATCCTGACCATTCCTGACGATTTCTGAAGATATGCTAATTCACATCCCATCAGGTAGCTCATCGACTAGGACCGCAGGTAGGCAACCCAAAAGGATTAAAAATTGAAAATAATTTTTTTTCAATGTTGCATATACAGATTCAAAAGTTAGAAATTCAGAATCTACGGGTTTCGACGATTTCAGATACCTAAAAATTTTTCTAAAAAATTTTAAATTAGATCAAATATAATGTATCTTGTAAAGAGAAAGAGATACGTCAAAACGGACAAAATTTTCAAATTCACCTTCCGAGTCATTCAATATATAAATATTATTAATTACTTATAAGTAAAAAAGAGAATATTCATAAATAAATATAAATAAATAATATAAATAACCAGGGAAATATGAAAGGGATTATGTTTTATGTCATTCTATTCTTGGACCCCTAATAAAAGGATTATCCTTTGAACCCAAGCTCTGACGATTTCTGAACATTTCTCACGAATTCTAACTTTTCCTGACGATTTCTGTCGAGAAACGTAACAAAAGTGGTCAGAAATGGTCAGAAGTCCTGACTTTTTTTCTGACGATTCCTGACTTTTTTTTTAGTAGGGTATAATGATAAATAGGTGGCCAATCAATTACCTCGTGAATTATGCGGAAACATAGTAACTGGCCACAATATCTAAGAAGAGAATAAATAATATCTTTGCAAAAATTCATCAAAAATTTTTCAAACTTTTTGTAAATTGTGTATATAATTGTTTATCATTTTGTCTTACGAATGATGAGTGGAAATTATGTTAAAAACAGTTTTTGGCTCTGGCGATTTTAGGTTAATATAAAGTAACGATTTTGTCATCAATCACTGTGCTTTTAAACAACAGTGAAAACAGTCAGAAATAGTCATTGGCTAACTAGGTGGCCAATGATTGTATTTCATCGCACTTCAGTGGCCAATCATACAATCAGTAGCCTATGCTGATCATTATTTCTTCATGGTCAATGATTGTTTTTTTACATTATAGTTAACTTCTTTAAATATAAATTATCTACTACTTTCAACGCTAAACTTACTATGATAATTTAAATTTTGATAAAATTGATTATCCATCTGTACATTTTAGAATTTTGTTTGACTCTTATAGTGTATTTTACAAATTGTTAAACTTGAAAAATTCCTTAAGTGGTCTATTATTGTACCTATTACCCTATATTTTAATTTGTTAATAGATGAATGATTCTATATTTGAAAATCATAAATTTCAATCTATAAAGGTTGTAAAAATTGAAATTAAAGTTAATACTTAAACCACTTTCAGTATTTCTTTTCGAATTTGTCGAATATATTTTCATATTTTTGTGTTATTCTTCACGATTAAAGTGAAAAGAGTGCGTTCTAACAAAAAATGTGTAATAGTATATTACACTACAAGGGCAGGAAGTTGAAAATTCCTGCACTGCCTCCATGATGCCCGATGCAAAGCCTCTTTTCCGTCTTTTCCCATTGTACATAATATCCAGTAGTCCTTACAAACAGCTCACGTACATTTACCGAACCCCGTCTCAGCTGTCTTTGACTGAAGCATCAAAACAAATTTTAAATACAAAATAATTATTACTCTAGACACCGTTTTGAATCTCTGATTGTTATTGACATCTCTACAGTAATATTTAACAGGTCCAAAACATCAACTCTAGTACAAATAACAAACCTCGTGTCAGGTGCCTTCAACTGAAGAAGCCAACAACATTTCAAATTCAAAATAATTAGCTGAGATACCTTTCCCAGGCTCTAGTTTATATTCTCATCCCCACTATAATATTCAGCAATCCTCAAAAGCAGCCTCTAGTACATTTAACAAGCTTTATCTCAGCTGCATCCTACTGAAAGTGCCAAAAAAAGTTAACATTAAAAATAATCAGCTGAGATATGTTCCCAGACTCTAATTCATATCCTTATCTCCACCATAATATTGTAGGGACAAAAAAAGCCAAACAAATGTCAAATTAAAAATATTCACGCCAGACTCATTGTCAAGAGTCTAGTAGATATCCTAATCCTACAATTATATTCAACAACCCAGCAGGCCACCCTTGGTACATTTAACAAACCCCATCTCAGCTGCCTATAACTGAAACAGCCAAAAACATTTTTAGTTAAAAATAACAACCCGCGACACCTATCCAAGACTCTAGTTCAAGTCGCCATCCCTACATTAGTAATCAAAAACCCTATCGAAATCCCTACAGTGTATTTAACGAACCCCATCTCAGCTGCCTCCAACTAAAACAGACAATAAAATTTTTAATTGAGAAGAATCATCTAGGTACCTTCTCTAGTCTCTAGTTCATATCCTCATTACCGCTGTAATATTCAGCAACCCCCAAAAGCAACTCCTAGTTAATTTAACGAACCTAATCTTAGTTGCCATCGACACCTTTTCAAGACTCTAGTTCATATACTGATTCCCACAGGAATATTCAACAACTCCAAAAAAAACACACCTATTACATTTAACAAAACTCCCATAAACTGTCTTCAACTAAAACAGCCAACAAAATCTAAAATAAAAATAATAACTCTAGACACCTTCCCAAGACTAGTAGATACCTCATCTCTACAATAACATAAGACAGCTCCAAAGAATAACCCCTAGTAGATTTAACGAACTTCGCCTTAGGTACATCTGACTGACGCAGCCAAAAAAATTTTTAATTTAAAATAGTCACCACAGATACTTTTCAAAAACTCTATTAGATACTTTCAGTCCCACTGTAATATTCCGTACCCTCAAAAAAACCATCGTTTGTACATTTAACGAATCGCCTTTCAGCTGTTTTCGACTAGAGCAACCAAATAAATATCAAATAAAAAATAATCACCCCAGATACCTTTCCAAGACTATAGTAGATATCCAAATCACTAAAATAATATTCAACCGTCGCAGAAAACCACCCCTAGTACATTTAACAAATCTTGTCTTAGCTGCTTTCAATTAAAACAGCAAACAAAATTTCAAATTGAAAATAATTCCTCCAGGCACCTTTTCCAAAACTCTACTTGATATCACCATCCCTGCATTAATATTCAACAGTTATAAAAAATCAACCCTAGTACAAATAACCAACCTCTTCTCATGTGCCTTTAACTAAAGCAGCCAACAACATTTCAAATTAGAAATAATCAGCTGAGATACCTTCTTCAGATTCTAGTTTATATCTTCGTCTTTACTATAATATTTAGCAATCCCCAAAAGCAACCCCTAGTACATTTGACAAACTTTATCTCAGCTACATTCTACTAAAACTGTAAGAAAATTTCAAATAAAAAATAATTACCCCACATACATTCCCAAGACACCTGTTTATATCCTGACACTGACAATAATAAGCAGTAACCTCAAAAAATCACCCCTAGTACATTTCATGGACCTTTTCCAGCTGCCTTCAACTAGGTGTGGTTTTTTGGGTTGCTAAATATTATTGTGGGGATGGGAATGTCTAGTAGAATCTAGGCAAGGTGTGTTGGGTAACTATTTTCAATGTCAACATTTTTGGTGGTTATAGTTGATGGTAGCTGATATGAGGTTCGTAAAATGTACTAGGGTTGCTTTGTTGGGTTGCTGAATATTGTTTACGGACAAGGATATGCATTAGAGTCTAGGAAAGGTATTTGAGGTGATTATTTCAAATTTGAAAGTATTTTGGTCGCTTCAAATCAAGGCAGCTGAGATGAAGTTTGTTAAATTTACTAGCTTTTTTTTTCTTTTTTTTGGGGGGGGGGGGAGTTGTTGAACATTACTGTCGGAATAGAGATATTAACTACTGTCTTCGTGATGTCCGCCAAATTATATTCATGGTTATAAATAATATTTATAACAACGAATAATATTTGGCAAACATCCATGATTCTTTCTTTCGTCGTTTGGGCATCGTAACCCCACCTGTCATTCGACTTAGAATAATTTGAGGCATGGCATTAAGTCCGAAAAAGTTAAAGTCCCTCTGACAATCGAAAGCGCAAGCGCGCCTTCGGTTATCGATAACGCTTGTAGACATTTGCTTGGCGAAAACGCGCCAATCGTGCGAAACCTGTATCCAGAAGCACCGCGAAAACATGCTCGCTTGTTAATTTTTGCACTGCGAGCGCGGGCCAATACCCCACTCTCTTGCACCGTGAGAAGTGCGCCGCCGCCCGAGCTAGCCTTTAAGTATAGCGCGTTTCGAGACCGAGAGACACTTCTCCCCGAGTCCCCGTAGTGTAAAGATCTACGCTACTTAAATAAACCCAAGTTTTTAACCTTACATTCCCTACCTCATTTTTAGACCTCCTTTTTTCACACTCGTATGCCGCCTACACAGCAGCGTCACACCCGATCCCTGTTACGGAGAGGATTACTCCCGTATCGGTAACCATCGAAGCCATCGCAACGTCATTCTGGACCTAGACCACTCTTTCCCTTCCTCGAAGCCGATCTCCGTTACGGAGAGGACTACTCCCGTTTCGGTAGCCATTGCCGTCATCGGAACAAACCCCAACGTCGCCCTGTACACCCTGGACCACCCAAACTATTTATCCCCGTCTTCGAAGCAGATGTCCGTTACGGAGAGAATTACTCCCGTATAGGCGGTAATCGCAGTCACCGCAACGTCGCCCTGGACATCCCTCCTCTGCTATAAAATAACCAGACCTTGGCTACTTTAGTCGAAGGCAGCTGAGGCGAGGTTCATTAAGTGTACTAGGGGTAGTTTGTTCAAGCTGTTAAATATTATTTTAGGGATCAGGATATGAACTAGAATCTTGGAAAGGTGTCTGGGGTGACTATTTTCAATTTGCATTTTTTTTAGTGTCTTAGTTGAAGGCACCGGAGACGGGGTGCCTTAAATGCGCCAGAGGTGGTCTTTTTGGTTGTTGAATATTATTGTAGCTTTAGGGATATCTAATTAATTCTTAGCAAGGTATCTGGGGTAATTTGTTTTTAACTGAAATTTTGTTTTTATGACTTTAGTCCAATATACCTAAGAGTGGTTCGTTAAATATATTAGGAGTGGTTTTCGGCTGTTGCTTAATAATACAGTTGGAATACCAAAGCTTATTCTAATTAATTCAAAAGTACTCTACTGAATTCAAGATAATTCTACTGAACTCAAGGGAATTTTACTGAATTCGAGAAAATTCTACTGAATTCAAGAGAAGTCTACTAAATTTACGAGATATTTACACAAAATTCAAAAGAATTCTGCGAAACTCAAGAGAATTATACTAAATTTAATAGAATTCTACAGATTTCAAAATAATTCTGTCGTAATCAAGATAACTCAACACAATTAAAGACTATTATGCTGAGTTTCGGAGCATTCTGACGAACTTAAGGGAATTCTACTGTATTTAAGAGAGTTTTACATAATTCAAGAGATTTCAACTGAATTCAAGAGGATTATATAGAATTTGAGGTAATTCTGCAAGATCCAAGAGAATTCTGCTAAATTTAAGAGAATTCTGCTAAATTTAAAAGAATTTTACAGAATTCAAGAGAATTTAGCTGATTTCACGAAAGTTCTACTGAATTTAAGAGCATTTTACTAAATTTTATAGAATGCTACAGATTTCAAGAGAATTTTGCTGAACTCAAGGGAATTCTATTGAATTCAAGAGAACTCTAACTAATTCAAGATGATTCTATTGAATTATTCAGATATTTATATAGAATTTCAGAAAATTCTGTTGAACCTTCGTGGAAAAAAATGTTATAATAGAGTACAGATTTCTACAACTGTAATTTTTTGCTAGAACATGTACTATTTTATAATAAAATGTACAAAATTTAACAAAAAAACACACTTAATTACAAAAAACTAATTTTTTCTCGTACTTTCTTGTAGAAAAGTAAAAAAATCAACTTTTAATCATAAGTTTCTACAGTTCAAAAATTTGTATAACTTTTTATTAATATTTTTTTTACTTTACTGTGAAAATCTACACGATATTACATGAAACTACGGGATTTTACATTTTTTAAATTTGGTTGTTTGACGTCATGAAAACATTTTTAATTTTAGTAAATTTTGGTAGAAAATTCTAAATCTTTACAAAAAATACAAGATTTCACAAAAATTAAAATATTGGAAAACTGTGTTGAAAATTATGATGTAAATATTGGTAATTTATTATAGAAATGTAAAACTCCGTGGACATTTTTTTACAAAAAAATTACAAAAAACTAAAACCAATTTTAGAGGAATGTACAAATAAATATAACAAATTACAACAAAAATTACAGGAAAGTAACATTTGTTTTTTCTACGATTGAGACGAATTTTGCACTTTTTTTGTACATTGATATATTTTATTGTAATTTTAATTTCCTACTAGAATTTACAAAAAAGTAAAACTACAATAATTTACAACTATGAGAATCTACAGGAATTTATCAATTTTGCAGTCAAAAAGTTGTTCTTTTTCGACCTAGAATGACAAATAATTAGAATATTGCAATGAGATGATTTTAAATTAATATGTGTATATTATCGCTGTTAAAAAAAAGCTGCAATGTTTAAATCTTAAAGCAATGGTAGGATATTAAAAAATAGTAATGAATAATCGTTATTAAACAATCAAAAAACCTTACGTTTGAAGTTTTTCTTCAAATATACAGTATAGTTAATTAAATAGTATAGTTAATTAAATTATTTAATTGCAATTTTCTCAATATTTTTTATGCTAGGTTGAAAATGAACAACTTTTTTTACTGCAAATAATAATTCAAGAATTGAGAAAGAATTGTTCACAGTCATTAAAATAAAAAAATTCGAACGCTGAAAACTGAAAATTTGTTCATTTCAAGCAATCAAAACTAAACTGTAAATTAAAACACTCAGTCTGAAATACTTTTGAATTTTAAATTTTTTAAATTACAGCTTAAATCAAAAAAATTGCATTAGAAATTATCAAAAATATTGTAGATGTTAATAATTTTTCAAGTATTCCTTAAACTAAAAGTAATCTTCAAATATTATCTTGTGACATATTTCGGTAAAAAATCAATCTTCACATTATTAAAAACCGCAATCAAGTAATAATTAACACTATTGTAACTTAGAATAATGATGCTGTTAAAGCGCTGTTGTTTGTCTGAGTGATATAAGTTAATGAGAAATAATATTAAGATGGTAGAGATGACATACTTCAGACCAATAAGTAGAAATTGGATGTTAAAATTTCTTTATTTCTGTCGACGTTTCGAAAACTGTAATGTTTTCCTCATCAGGACTTTGAAGTTCATGTTTCCATTTTTTTTAAATTCATCACATTTTTTTTTTATTCAGAGAATTCCACTCCTCATATGAATATTCTTCTAAATTCAATATATTTTTTCATTAATAGCTTACTTAATTTAGTGAAACCATCAGAGCTTCTG
>CAKNXH010064012.1:57253-85328 GCA_932178445.1 Andricus quercusramuli | reverse complement strand
CTAAGAGCAACTGCCATCTAAAAAGAAAATGTCAATAGCCCCCCGTAAAACCGCGGTAAAATATACCTATGGCCACGTCTCACATCCGTGAAATGGGTGGTCACAGGGCACGTCGAAATCACAACGACAGGCCGGCGAAACCCTCGTGTGTCTTGAGGACACGAAGCGACCCAAGGATGACAGCTTTCTGCATCCATCTCGCAAGTGCCTTGGCATATTTTTGGCACGCGCGTATGGCTTTAAGGTTACGAACCAGTGATAGTTTCGCACCTCCGAGAGCACCTATCACAATGACAATTACTCGCACCGAATATTTTGGGTACAGTCGTTGCAGCTCTCTTTTAAGGTCTTATATACCTTATATACCTTATATACCTCTCCTCTTTTTCTTTCTCCTTTGCAGTGATGTTGTATTCGGACGGAGCCGAGAATTCGATCACGAATATAGTTCGTTTCTCGAAATCTTGGAGAACAATGTCAGGCCTCGAGTGCGCAACGGAGACTGCTGCCCGAAAATCGTGGTTCTAGAAAATCTGGCACTTCTCGTTTCGGACAATTGACTCTATATCCCTTGGAGCGTTCGGCAGGGCGGGGTCGCGACCACCACCGTAAGAGCGACAAAGGTGGTAATAAAGTACTCTTAGGGCCGCATTATGTCTATAGATATACGTTGTTCCTGCGTGGGTCGGACACCCCGATAGTATGTGTTCTAGGTACTCAGCGTGTGCATGACACGCTCTGCACCTATCACTGGGAACTTCTTGACATAAAATGCGGGCGCGGTATGCTAAGGTGGAGATTACGCCGTCCTGGCATGCCAAAATGAAGCCCTCTGTACCTGAATCGAGCCCTGATGATTTGAGGAAAGCAAAAGTTTGCTCCTTTGACAAGGACTGTTTTTCTACATTTCTGTGAAAGTTTCCGTGCATATGCTTGTCGAGTAGCTCTTGGTGAAATTTTCTAACCTCTGCTTTCTTTACTTCGGCTTTTAGAAGTGAAGCATCTAGATGGAGTAATGCACTTTCCTCACTTCTGATGTTGAAATTCAGGCCAAGGGCCTCGGCAGCTTGCTCCGCGGCTTTGTAAAGGAACGCTCCTTTGCCAATCATCTCGTGGTTTCTGACCATCTTTAGGAGAGGATCTCTGCCATTCGCAACTATGTAAGCTGTACTTAAAACAATTCGGTATTGAAGACATTGGAGATTCAGAAGTCCGCGTCCGCCTTGACGGCGTGAAATGTATAATCGTGGAACTGACGAATTGATATGCAAGCTTTTATGCATATGCATGATCTTACGCGTGGTGACATCAAGGGCCTTAAGCTCGTTCTTCGTACATTGAACCACCCCAAACGAGTAGAGTAGAACCGGGACGGCAAGCATGTTAGTCGCAGATACCTTGTTCAACGCCGACAGATTGGAAGACCAAATCTGTCGAAGAAGATGCTTGTATCTGCTTCGGAGAGACTCCTTCACTGATGTTACGTCCTGAATGCGGCTTTGAGTCACGCCCAGGTATGTATAGGTCTCTCCAGTGTTAAGATGTCTAATAACACTTATATCTACAAGCTCAGGGTCCTTGGGAACGCCAGTAATCTTTCCATTCTTCAAATGAATTTTGGCACAATTGTCCAAACCAAAGTCCATCCCAATCTCTCCTGTGTAGTTCTTGACGATATTTGAGCAGTTTGTAGTTTGCTTTTACCAGCGGCATAGATCTTCAGGTCATCCATACAAAATACATGAGTTACCTTATGCTCACGCTGATAAGTGTCGCCACAGAGGTATCCAGAAGAATTTCGTAGTGCGAGAGATAGAGGCAGAAGTGTGATGCAAAAAAGCAAAGGGCTCATACTATCCCCTTGAAAGAAGCCCCTCTGGAAGGTGACCTTGTTCGTCGTCAGACGATGATCCCTAGATGAGATGATAAATCTGGTTTTCCAAAGAAGCATCAGTCTCTCTATGCATCTCACTATGTGTGGATGTATCTTCAAGCTTTCCAACAGACAGATGATAAGTCTATGAGAGGTTGAATCGAAAGCTTTCCGGTAGTCAATCCAGGCCATTGACAGGACGCGCTGATGGGCGGCAGCGTCTTTACAGACACACCTGTCAATTAGCAGGTTCTCTCGACAGCCTGCTACACCTTTTTTCGAGCCTCGTTGTTCGTACATCTCTCGCCATACAGGCTCAATTCGTCGAACGATCCTATTGTTTAGGACAGCTGTAAAGATCTTATACAGTGTGTTTAAACAAGTTATTGGCCTGTAATTCTCTGGTCTGGACAAGTTGCCTTTTTTCGGTAGGAGTACAGTGAGTCCTAACACCAGCCATTGCGGAATGGGCGTCTCCGACTTTAAATATGAGGTGAATATGCGGGCCAAATGTTGGTGTATAAAAGTGAACTTCTTCCACCAAAAGTTCTTAATACAATCTGGTCCAGCACCGGAAAAGTTCTTCGTGCCTCTAAGTGCTTTTTTCACCTCTTCGACAGTGACTGGTGGGCACTCCTTCTCAGATTTTATGAGGCTGTCGCAAAACTCCTTGAAGCGGATGATATCGTCAGTATCTTCTTTCAACTCTAGTGTTTTCGGGATCTTGTACACCTCTCTCCAAAAAGTCTCTACCTCCTTGGGCTTGGGTGGATTTTTTACAAAAACAGGGGGATCACTGAAGAGGCGTGATGGGTCAGCAAGAAACTGTTGATTCTCCCCGTTCCATCTCTCCCTCTTCTGTATCCTTCTCCTTGCGTCAGATAACAGCCTTATTTTGTCAACAATATGCTGCTTGATTGTCAGCAGCTTTGACTTGTTCAGTGTGTGACTCAAGGTCCTTAGTTCTTGGGCGAACTTTCGAACCCTTTCCGTGAACGGTCTACCAGATGTTATGTAGTCAATCACACATTGAACACGAGACGCATTCTGCCTTGCTCACCCAATTTTCTTGTTCAGTTGATGCAAGCGTCTTCTGGTCTTCTGATCCATCGTCGGTTTCAGCCTTCGATTTGAATCAGCCAAAGCTCTTGCAGCACCATAAATTGAGCAATTGATGGTCCAGAGGTCGGACTCTTGCGAGATATCTCCACGAAGGAAGGCATCCATTTCAGCCAGATCTTGGGGCTTAAGAGGAACTTGCATGTTGATGTTCCACCTTGTACTGAAATGGTGATCATCTTGCAGAAGGTGCCTGCTTTCCGCGGTTGGTCTTAATGTCGTTTCATCTTCGTCTGCAGCTTGTTCAAGCAGCGGTTGAGGAAGCGTTCCGCGTACATATCCATTTTTCCGGAGGTAGTCGGCTTGATTTCGCAAAGACTGATGCGAAACGTATTGAAGCTCTGGGTGTTTCTGGCACCACAGAGTATGCATACGCGCCATAAAGCCTTCGCGAACAGGGAAAATACTGGCATCGTAGCAGTCTAGCACGTCATTCTTAAGTTGATCCGTCCACTGAATGTGGACGTTTCGCCGGTTCGTCGTCGTGTTTCCATCTAAATTATTTTCAGCACCCCGAACTCTAGGATGATCGGCATTGTTTGCCGATCCATTGTCGGCTGCTCTGCGCGTTCGATCGTGTTGAACCGTATCTACAACATTTTGGTGGTTTGCTGGTTTCATTGTTGTTCCCACGAGCAGCTAGGGAAAGGGTTTGTCAATCCTTGTAGAGCGCCGCGTGCAAGGATAAGGCTGATACTCTGAGACGTCGCCCGGTATCCCAGAGTCACCGTTAAAGACACCTCACCCAGGTGCCATGCAGCTTTCGGCACGGTTCTCACACTTTCGCTTAGGGGTTATTCCTTCGGGACCATCCCTGGACAATTGTCCGCGACTGCTTATTAATTATTGTAACCATATTCAGCAGAAACCCTTGGTACGGGGACCCTCTATCCGCAATCCGAGGATGCGCTCGGTGGCTTTGTCATAAGCCCTTCGGTTCTATTCCAAGGGAATCGAAACCGAATATATATATATATATATATATATATATATATATATATATATAGCCCTGCGCAGGGCTCCCCACAATGGGTCGGACAACAATGCCAACTACCCTAGAGTTGGGGGAGCCAATCAAGACTGAGTCAATGCGATGGACCAGTGGAATCTCAATACTTTTGGGTGGACGGATCGATTTAATAACGACCTGCTACAGTGCTACGATAACAGTATGGCCCCCGAGCGAGAAGGTTACATGGCGCGACTGCAGGTTCTGTGATGCGAGAAACACCCAGAGCTCTCGCACTTTTCGCGCCAACGTCTGCGAAAGCATGCCGAACAACTCCGAAAAAGGGGCTATGTAAGCGGAGCGCCTACTCTACCGCAGCCAAAACAAACCGGCAACAGAGAAAGAGTGGCAACACTGAGACCAACCGCGAACAGGCATCCAATAGACGAAGAACGAAGCTTCAGGACTTGGAGAAAAATCAACATTCAGGTTTCTCCCAAGCCCAAAGATCTGACTAAACTGGATGATGAGCTTCGTGAAGATTTTTCCGAAGAATCCGACCTCTGGACTATCAAATGTGGTGTTTACAGTGCAGCGAGAACTTTGGCAGATGCAAACCGAAAAACAAAATCAACGGTTGATCATAAGACCAAAAAACGAATGCAGCAACTCAGCAGAAAGACAGGGTGGGCAAGACAGTACGCGTCCCGCATTCAGTGTGTAATTGACTACATAACATCTGGCAGGACTTTCACTGCCAAGGTTCGAAAGTTCGCGCACGAACTGTGGATCCGTCATCACACAATCAACAAGTCAAAGCTACTGACCATCAGGCAGCATATTGTTGACAGAATACGAGTACTATCTAACGCTAAGAGAAGTCTAGAGCGGAGGGAGAGGTGGGTCAGAGAAAATCAACAGTTTTTGTCTGACCCATCTCAACTCTTCCAAGACCCTCCAGTTACTGTCGACCATCCGCCCAAACCAGAGGAGGTCGAAGCATTTTGGAGAAAAGTCTACGAGGTCCAACATCCACTCCAAGATGACTCAAAGAACATAAATAACTTCAAGGAGCTGTGCAATGCCCTCATAACAGCTGAGAAGGAATGCTTACCTATCACTACCGAGGAGGTGAAAAACGTATTGCGAGACATGAAGAACTATTCCGCTCCCGGTCCAGATGGTATCAAGATCTTCTGGTGGTAGAAGTTTCCTTCATCCCAACAGCATCTGGCCCGAATTTTCACCTTATTTCTAAAATTGGATGAGCCTATTCCGGAATAGTTGGTGGAAGGGCGCACAGTGCTCCTGCCGAAGACGGGCAACTTAGCTGACCCTAAGAATTACAGGCCAATAACTTGTCTGAAAACACCGTATAAGATCTTTGCAGCTATCCTAAATGATAGGATTGTTCGGACAATTGGACCTGTGTGGCGAGAGATGTATGAAAGCGGCTCAAAAAAAGGCGTAGCAGGATGTCGGGAGAACCTGCTCATCGATAGATGTGTTTGTAAAGACGCAGCATCCTATCAGCGATTCCTATCGATGGCCTGGATTGATTACCGGAAAGCTTTCGATTCAACCTCCCATAGACTCATCATCTATCTGTTGGAAAGCTTGAAGGTTCATACACACATCGTGAAGTGCATAGAGAGATTAATGCCGCTTTGGAAAACCAGATTTACTATCTCATCTGGAAAACATCGTGTGATCACTAACAGTGTCACCTTCCAGGGAGGTGTGTTTCAGGGCGACACCATGAGCCCTCTTCTCTTTTGCCTCACATCATTGCCACTGTTTCTCGCACTTCGTCATTCCGAAAGGTACCTCTGTGGCAAACCTGGAGATCGAAAGCATAAGGTCACTCATGTATTTTACTTGGACGATTTCAAGATCTATGCTAGCAATAAAGAGAAACTACATCGAGCTCTAAAAATTGTCAAAGGGTACACTCAAGCGATTGGGATGGAGTTCGGGCGAGAGAAATGCGCCACGGTTAATTTAAAGAAAGGAAAACTTAATGGCATCCCCGAAGACCCTGAGCTCGTCGACAGAAGCGCTATACGACACCTTAGCGCTGGAGAGACCTAAGCATACCTGGGCGTGCCACAGAGCCGCATTTAGGACGTGACATCTATAAAGGATACAGTCTTCCGAACTGTCGGCTAAGAACAAAGTATCGCCAACGAACATGCTTGCCGTCCCGGTAGTACTCTATTCATTTGGAGTGGTTCCATGGACGAAGGACGAGCTCAGATCCCTTGATATCGGGACGCGAAAGGTTTTGCACATGAACAAAAGCATGCACCTTTAGTCTTCTGTTCCGCGAGTTTACATCTCACGCCGCCTAGGTGGTCGCGGAATACTGAATCTTGAATGTCTTCACAACAGGATTATTCTGGGTACAGCACATATAGTTGCAAATGAACAAGACCCTCTTCTTAAAATGGTCAGGAAACATGAAGAAGCGGGCAAAGGGTCGTTTCTATACAAAGCAGCGGAGGAGGCTGCTGAGACACTCGGCCTTGACTTAAATACCAGGGGTGAGCAAAATGCATCAAATCTTATCCATCTTGAATACTCACTTCTGAAGGCCCGGATTGAAAAAGCACAGGAGAAAATCTTCCGCGAAGAGCTCCACGACAAGAGGATGCACGGCATCTTCCACAGAAATGTGGAGGATCAGTCGATGTCGTATGAGCTAACGTACGCTTTCCTTAAATCATCCGGTTTGAAGTTCGGCACGGAGGGTTTCATTTTGGCGTGTCAAGGCGGTGTCATTTCCACTCTAGGATACCGTCGCCACAATTTGAGCCGAAATATTCCCGATGATAGCTGCAGAGCGTGTCATGCACACCCCGAACATCTAGGACACATACTATCTAGTTGTCCAACTCATGGGGGAACGACCTACATCCAAAGGCACAATGCGGCACTAAGAGTGCTTTATTACCATCTCTGTCACTCTTACGGAATTGGCCCAAATACCTCTCCGCTAAATGCTCCTAGGGAAATAGAGTCAACTGTCGAAAATGAGAAGTGCCGTATATACTGGAACTTCATACTCTCGACAATTGTTTTTGTTGCGCACTCGAGGACTGAGATAGTTCTCCTTGACTTCGAGAAACGAACCATGTTCGTTATCAAATTTTCGGCCCCAGCTGACAAAAACGTCACAGCCAAGGAGAAAGAAAAGGAAGACAGGTATAAAGATCTTATACGGGAGTTGTGTCGGTTATACCCTGAATATTCTGTTAAGGTAATCGTCTTAATCATCGGCGCCCTTGGAGGTGCCAAAGTTTCACTGGTTAATAGCCTGAAAAGCATCCACGTGTGTCAACAAAATGCTGAGACACTTGCGGGGAAAATACAGAAGGCGGTCATCCTTGGGTCGCTCCGTGTCCTCAGGGTGCACGAGACTTTTGCCGGATCATTGTATTGCATTCATCGCAGACTGTAACCTCTGTTATTCGAATTATGGCAGTGAGTAACTAACATACTTCGAAAAATTCATATTTATAATCTAGGTGATTGCGTGTGATTGGCCCATTCTTGCTTTTAGAAGTATGAAGAGAATTACGTGTAAAACACTATCTCTGAGCAAGGAAGTAAAACTCATTCAATGTGTCGACAAAGGAGTTGAAAGAAAGGACATTACTTGGTAACGTTCCGCTGGAATGTTACAAACATAAATTAACGTTATTGTTATTATTATCAATAAATGACGCGTAAACCGTTAGTGATAGGTCAAAATGCATGTCAGTTTATGAAACGGATATCATATTATAATGTAGTGTAGTATATGCGGTACTCAAAACTCAAAAATGACATTCATTCTTACATATCTCTTGTGGTTTACTTCGAAAATATTTTTAATACAAAAAATTTAACTTTTGGGAATTTGAAATGATTTTTAGGAAGTAGCGTATCAAGACACTGAATTTAAAAATCAGTTAAAACCAATTCCTCTACTTTCCAAAAGGTTTAGGATATGAAATAAAACAAATTTTGTATGGAAAACTCTTGTTAATACATTTATTTACATACGTACTTAAACCTACAGTTTGTTTGTAGAGAAAAAACTAGGTTTATTCTCCAGGAAGGTGAAAGGATACATTTTTCTATAGATTTCACAGAAAATCTTTTATGATTCGACAACATTGTATATGATTTAAAGAAGTTCCTCTAATGATAGCGAAAAATATTCCAGTAAATTAAATATAAATGTCACAAGTGTTTTGAATTTACATAAAATCATTACAAATACTAGATTATTTTTTACATTCACAAAGTGAGACTTGCTACGTGCAACATAATCCGACACCCTACTTTCAAGATTTTTATAATATTTTATTCACTGAATATTATATTAATTCATTTAATATTTTAATATATCACTTTAGTGACTTTTCTTTAAAAAAAAATTAAAACAAAGATTCCAAGGGTTAACCACATTATTAAATACAGATCTACACCCATTTCCAAATTTTTTTAAATTCTTTTAAGTTCCCTTTAAAACCACGGAATTCAATGGATTTTATTTAAATTTTCAATTTTTTAAATTCAATTTGAAGGCTTTTGAATTCTCCTTAAATTCTTTGAATTTTATCAGATTTTTATTCACTAATTCTATATGGGTTTCTAATATTTTTCGAGATGAATAACTCTGAAGAAGAAAAACAGAAAAAATCTGGGATATATAGGTTATTTAAATACTAAAATAGTTCCTGATCTAATAACCCTGTCAATTGTATGTACATTTTACTTATATTGTATAAGTCTACTCCTTCCAAAACCACTTCCATACATTACTGACAAAATTAAGTCTAACTACTATGCGATAACTTTATTGTTATTATATCAGTAAAATTGTTTATTTTGTGCAGTAAAGGTTGAGAACAATTTAAATAAATCATTTAGAACGTTCAAGCATTTTCAAGCTTCGACGATGTCAAAATAACGAACCATTATACATTTTTGTATTTAGGAAGTCACCTCATTTACAGAACTCATTAATGAAGCACTTTTCTCAGTAAATTTTTAATTAATGAGATTTTTTTTCAAGAGAAATAAATTTAAAAATATTTTAAATTCAGATGCAACGCTGTGTTGAATAACGAGAGTTAACTTCGTTACCAAAGACGTACAAAATTTTCAAACCTCACGTTAGCAATTGTTCATCAATTTTCAAAGTAATTATTTTAAGATATAAAAAAACTGGGACCAATGCGAAATGTACATGGTGATTCCATCGACTTTTTGTTTTTGTAATTTTGATTTGTGATTCTTTATTGAACCTCGCTGATGCGATGCCGGGACGCACATCACTGACACACACTGACGCAACTGCACTGTCGCATCGCAACTGTGTTTGCGACACACACATGTGTAGCGCGCCGCCACGTCCGTGTATTCCAAAACACAGTAGAGTTCTATAATTTTAAGCGACCGAGAACCGTGGTTCTCACAGAACAGATGTAATTTCTCTTCAACTTATTCGTAATAATCATTTTGAACTTTTACGGCACCGATTTTTAGTACTTATTATCAGTTTTGTAATTATGACACAACAGTTCGAAATGATTTACAGAACAGTTATTGTTAATTCACCGAATTTTTCTCATATCCGCCACAACGTAACTAGTTCAGTAATTCCTCAAGTACAATTTTTTTCCGTGTAGACGTCAAGATGAGAATGCTCATTTTGAAGTCGACACATTTAAATTTGAATTTCGTCGGTATGTCAGGTCTCTGGCTGTCCAGCGGCTTGAGTACCAGGCACGGGGTCTTGGGGCCTACGTGTGGGTCGCGCGCGATGGCTTCGGCGGGACCTCAGACGTGAGGAAAGCCGGAAGCGTCACTTTTTCGCCAGACACCCGACCGAACAGTAAAGTTTCGTATATTGTAACTGGCGAGGAGACGGTCTACGGACATTGTGATCTCAGTCATTGAAAATTCGACGAAACAGCGAAAGTCAAGCTATATTTGACAATGTAAGTACTCAATCATTATAAATCTTGTATCTCTGGAATCTGTAGTTTTCGCTTATTATTGTGTCTTCCCAATGAATCCCCCCTGTTAATTTCGTCTCCTGCTTATTGGTCTTATGCTTTGTTTGCTTTATTTGCTTCCTTGCTAGTTGGGAGTCGACTAGCTGGCGCTCGACATGTTTCATTCATAATAAATTTATCAAATTGAGCCTTGGCGGCCCCGACCCAGCTGCGCCAAGTGAGAGATAAATTTCGGAAAAGAGAAGACACTCAATTTCTTTTTGTTGTGTATTAGTGAGACGTGAACGTGAGTGATTCATATCGAGCGATTCGCGGTCGATCTATGTATGCATGAATGTGTATGAGACCATACATACTAAGGACTTTTGACCTATGTGTATGTACTTGGCGGTTGATTCATTCTGTTCATGACCACGCCCTAGCATAGTACACATTATGTAACGTGTATCTGGATTATCCAATTATAAATTTCTTAATTGTGATTGCCGTGCTTTATTGTGTTCCGTTTAACTCCACAGCACACCTGCTCACAGGTTATGGGCCCAGGTAACTGGAATTAGTGTTGAACTGCAAGAACGCGTGAAATTGTGCGGACAAAGTTTTTTTTTTTGAGGTTAGCGTGCCACGTGATTTTGTGGAATCCAAGCAAAATGAGTGCGCCTAGCTTTACGCGAATCGAAACCTTAAATAAAGAAAACTATGATACATGGAAAATGCAAATGGAAGCACTATTAATTAAAAACGATGCGTGGGGCTACGTAAACGGCGGAACCCCGATGCCGACAGGCACCGCCGCGACGGATGCTGCAGTGCTACAGTGGAATAATGCCGACAGCAAAGCAAAATCCGATCTTATTTTGTCGATTCATCCCTCCGAATTAAAGCAAGTGAAGGGGTGCGGAACATCTCGCGAAGTGTGGTTAAAGCTGGAAGCTATATACCAATCAAAAGGGCCAGCTCGGAAAGCTACCCTGTTGAAACAGCTTTTACTTCAGCGAATGGAAGACGGCGACGATGTACGCGAACATGTGCGAAAATTTTTTGACGCGATCGACAAATTACGCGAAATGGAGGTCACCATAAACGAAGATTTGCAAGCAATTATGCTATTGTATAGTCTCCCACCTAGTTTCGAAAATTTCAGGTGCGCAATCGAGTCTCGGGACGACTTACCGACACCAGAAACACTTCGGGTAAAGGTGATCGAGGAAAGTGATGCCCGTAAAAATGATATTCGCGGCGCGACTCAAAACGCGATGATTGCGAAACGCCGGAATCAGAACAAGGGGAAGACGGGAAATACAAGTAATACGAGTAGTGCTAGCAAAGAAGAGTTCAAATTTCGATGCCATAGATGCGGGAAGGTCGGCCATAAGAATGCCGACTGTAAGTATAAACGCGAAAATAGCCGACCTTCGGCGAAGAGTGCCGAAGACGTAGTTCTATGCGCGGTGGAATGTTTCTCAGACGCACATGAGCATGAGGCCCTACGCGCGGAAAATGACACGTGCGTTCGAAAGTGGTGTATCGACAGCGGCGCAACATCGCATTTATGCAACGAAATACGCGAGTTCGTGGAAATAGACGACTCGAAACGCGGAAAATTAAACTTAGCGAGTAGTGACTCTACTGAAATCACAGCGAAGGGAACGGTTTTGTTCAACACGGAAGTTGACGGGAAAGTGAAAAACGTCAATCTAACGAACGTGCTATACGTCCCTGACCTGCGCGCGAACTTGCTGTCCGTCTCGAAGATGACTGATAAAGGCTGCGAAGTGTTATTTACCAAACATCACGCCACCGTTACCGGCAGTGATGGAATTATTAAAGCGATAGCCGATCGCGCCGGAGACATATATTATGTACGCGAAATTAAACAGGAATCATGTCGAAAGATTTCGGAAAGGTCGTGTGACGCGGAAAAGCCATCGGAAAATTTGAAAACATGGCACCGTCGCCTAGGACACTTAAACGTGCAGGATCTCTGCAAGGCGAATCGGAATAAAACAGTGCTCGGCGTAGATCTCGGAAAAAGTGAAAGCAAATTGGAATGTGAAATTTGCCTACGCGGGAAAATGACGAGAACCCCTTTTCCAAAGAAATCGAAAAGAAAAACGGAAATTTTAGACATAGTTCACAGTGATCTCTGTGGTCCTATGCGAGTTGAATCCAAGGGTAGAGCTAAATACTTCATGACCTTCATCGATGACAACTCTAGGTGGTGTGAAGTGCGTTTCCTCAGGAAGAAAAGCGAAGCTTTTGAAGCTTTCAAAGATTTTAAAGCACTTGTAGAAAATCAAAAGGGAAGAAAAATCAAGTGTCTACAATCTGACAATGGAACTGAGTATCTCTCCAAGGAATTCAACGAATATTTGAAGAAATACGGTATTCAGAGAAGACTCACCGTCGCCTACAACCCGGAACAAAACGGAACAGCTGAGAGGACGAATAGGACTCTCCTGGAAATGGCTAGGTGTCTTCTCATCCAATCAGGTTTACCTTCAACCTTTTGGGCAGAAGCAGTTTCGACTGCGAATTACATTCGGAACAGATGTCCAACTAAGAGCCTGGATGGACGCACGCCGTACGAAGCATGGACCGGAAGAACTCCGAACGTAAGTTATTTCCGGGAATTTGGATGCAATGTTTTTATTTTGGACAGAGACTCTAAAAAGGGAAAACTTGAAGAACGTGGGAAGGAAGGAATTTTCCTGGGTTACTCAGCTGAATCAAAAGGATATAGGGTATGGATCCCCAAGGAAAATAAAATTGAAACTACGCGTGACGTCAAGTTTTTAAAATCACCACCAGGTCCTTCAGAAATTTGCTACGAGGATTTTCTTCCAGAAAATTCTGAATGGAAGGAAGACGTAAATCTTCCTCATACAGTCGACATCGAGACTGAACCACCTGAGAATCATCAGATTTACGTTCCTGTCATTGAGGAAGACGAAGAGGATGAAAGGAACGAGGGGGAAGAGATCGAGATCGACGCAAACGAAAATGCAGCGGAGAACGGGGACGGTGAGAACGACGGCGCAGCGGAAGAAGAAAGAAGAGGTCCAGGAAGACCACGGAAGATCTTGACAGGACTCAGAGGTAGACCGAGGAAGCAATATCATCCACCACAGGATGATGCCAGGTATGTTGAATTTCAGGAAGCTTTTGTAGCAGAAGTACCTGCAAAACAAGCACTATCTGGCCCAGATGGCGAGGACTGGCTCCAAGCAATGGCTGAAGAAGTGAAGTCAATCCTGAGAAATGATACTTGGCTACTCGTGGAACGTCCTGAAAACAAAAAGATCATCGGAAGCCGAATGGTTTTAAGAAACAAGTATAAACCAGACGGCTCACTGGATAGAAGAAAGGCTCGTATTGTGGCACGAGGCTTCGCTCAGCAACCGGGTATACACTTCAATGAAACGTTCGCACCAGTAGTTCGCTTGAGTTCTATTCGTCTGCTAGTCGCTCTCGCGGCGAACTATAGAATGACGATCAAGCAGCTGGATGTTACAACGGCGTATCTGAACGGTGTGATCAAGGAGGAAATATTTATGGAAACCCCGAAATATCTGAAGGAAGCCTTGGAAACTATCGTTCGCATGGAAAGGAGATGCAGTGAAATAAGCATCAAAGCAGAAAGAATGCTCCAGGAATTGGAAACTGGAGACAAAGTGTCTTTATTAAAAAAATCCTTATATGGCCTACGCCAGGCCGGAAGAAGCTGGCACGAAAAACTAGACGAAATTATGAGGAAATTCGAAGCGAAGCCAACTAACGCAGACCCTTGCATTTACTATATAGGACAAGGGGAAGACACGCTTTTGATCGCCGTGTACGTGGACGACATTCTGGCCATCTCACGGAGTAAAGGTAAGATCTCTAAATTCAAAGAATATCTCACAGGAATTCGAGATCAAGGATCTCGGCGAGCCGAAATACTGTCTTGGAATTGAGTTTGCACGAGACGGGAATAAAATTGCAATGCACCAAATGGGATACATTAGAGATGTATTAGAACGCTTTGGAATGACGGATTCGAAACCAGTCAGTACGCCTATGGATGTGAACGTGAAACTGACGAAATCAGAGCAGGATCCGGACATTGAGGAGAAGAAGCTGCCTTTTAGAGAATTGGTGGGTGCACTTATGTACTTAGCTGTTGCAACGAGACCTGACATAGCACATGCAGTTAGTGCACTAAGTCAGTTTAATACCTGTTACGGAGAAATTCACTGGACGGCAGCAAAGCGTGTGTTGCGCTATCTGAAAGGATCAGCTGAACTAGGGCTGATATTTGAACCAGGATCGGAATCTCTCAAAGGATACGTCGATGCGGATTGGGCCAGCTGTTCGATTGATAGGCGTTCGTACACGGGGTACACTTTTATTCTCGGAAATTGCGCAATTTCTTGGGATTCCAAGAAACAGAGAACAGTCGCCTTGTCATCAACGGATGCCGAATATATGGGGCTAGCAGAAGCTGCCAAGGAAACCATACACCTTCGAGGATTTCTGGAAGAATTAGGATTCGTGAACCTGGCTAATGCAACGGTTCTGAATGACAATATGGGAGCCAAACGACTTGCAGAAAATCCCATTTTTCATGCCAGAACCAAGCACATCGACGTGCGACACCACTTCGTACGCGAAGCATTGCAAAAGAAGCAGTTGAAGCTGGAACATGTCCCGACTGACGACATGGCTGCTGATATGCTGACTAAAGCATTGCCGAGGCCAAAACATCAGCGATGTTTGGAAATGCTGGGCCTTGGGATTTTGAGGTCGTCTTCCGATCATCGACCCCGCCTCGAGGGGAAGTGTTGTGTATTAGTGAGACGTGAACGTGAGTGATTCATATCAAGCGATTCGCGGTCGATCTATGTATGCATGAATGTGTATGAGACCATACATACTAAGGACTTTTGACCTATGTGTATGTACTTGGCGGTTGATTCATTCTGTTCGTGACCACGCCCTAGCATAGTACACATTATGTAACGTGTATCTGGATTATCCAATTATAAATTTCTTAATTGTGATTGCCGTGCTTTATTGTGTTCCGTTTAACTCCACAGCACACCTGCTCACACTTTTATTATTAACCTTAATTCAAGTCCGAAATATTATCCTGTCTCAATATAGAACCATTATTTTTACAAATATTTTTCAAAATTATATTGAATTATCTGAAATTTTTGTTGAGGATGTAGAAACGTTAGCGTATTCAATGTTAACTTAAATAAAAAGAATGAGAATAGGCAGACCTTGAATTAATTTCTGAAGTTTTCTGGATTTTTTAAAAGTAAAGATTTAAGCGCCAGTATGATTTTACAGGTTTACCAAAATGTTAAGATAGTTTACAAAACTTAAAAAAATTATTGTAGTCTTTTTAGGTTTATTAAAATCATATTTTTTCTTCTGAAAATTAAAAGTGTTCCTATCTTACAATATATTTAAAAAATGGGCATATTATGTAGATTCCATTAAAAAATTAATATTAGCGATTTTCACAAAACGCTGAGACTTAAAATTTTTCTAATCTATATTTAAGGGCATGCTCTCCGGTGATCACGTGACCAAAACAGTCCTTACTGATTATGAAATTTTTTTTGGTGTTCACCATGTCCAAACGCAATGATAAATTGCTCTCAAAATTTTGAATATAGAAAATGAGACAATAAATTGCGTTTGTATATTTAGTTTCAGTAATAATTTTGAAAAAAATTTTCCATGTGAAAAATAAATGTGGAAAATGTCATAACCGAGCTTGGTTATGTGATCTCTACTTTACCGACGTTGAAATGCTCCAAAAATAATGACAGGTTACGTGTGTGCAGATACTTATTTTTTGATTTGCATCGAATGTGCATGGTAACGTTGCAACGAATGTGCAACGAATGTGCAACGAATGTGCAACGAATGTGAATGGTAATAATTTTGCAACAAAATTTCCATGTAAAAAATAAATGTGTAAAATTATTTTCATTTTTTTTTGTGCTCGCTACGTCCACACGGATTGACATATCGTGTTTAGAATTTGAACGATTGAATAAAAAGCACTAGAGAACGTTTGTATACATCAATATGTTTATAATTTCAAGGAAATTTCATTTATAAATTGATAAAATAGGATATTACCATTCGAGTTGCAGCACGTGCAGGTAATGTTTGGTTTGATGCATTTCAGATTTTTTGATTCACGTATGTTGATAACTGACAAAAATTTTGGACTAAGTCGTCTGAATATTAAAAAAATCAATATATACAATAACACTTGCACATTCCTTGCAAATCAAAAAATAAGTATCTGCACACACGTAACCTGTCATTATTTTTGGAGCATTTCAACCTCGGTAAAGTAGAGATCACATAACCAAGCTCGGTTATGAAATTTTCCACATTTATTTTTTACATGGAAAATTTTTTTCAAAATTATTACTGAAACTAAATATACAAACGCAATTTATTGTCTCATTTTCTATATTCCAAATTTTGAGAGCAATACATCATTGCGTTTGGACATGGTGAACACCAAAAAAAATTTCATAACCAAGGACTGGTTTGGTCACGTGATCACCGGAGAGCATGCCCTTAATTAAAGTCCAAGTATTTAAATTTTTTAAAGCTTTTCAATTTTTTGAAGTAAATTTCGAGTGTGAGAAAGTTTCGATATGCTCAAAAAAAATGCTATGAAAGTTTGTAAAGCTTTCAAAATTATTTTATTTTTCACATTCTCATTTTATGATTACAAAAATGAGATTTCATCCTAGAAAAACTGAAAATACTGAAATTTCAAAAGATTTTTCAAAACTGGGTAGTTAATTAGAAGATAAAAAAATATTTATCGATCTATTTTACATTTCATATAGGTTATAAGGTACCGAAAATTAATTTTTTCAGCGCTATTAAGTTGATTTCAATTTTTTTTTCGATTCACCCTACTGAGCAATAAAACGAATAGCAACTATTTAAAATTAATGAACTGACGTAAATTTAGTAAAGTTTCTTGAAGACAGTAAAATTTTCTGTAGTCTTTTGAAATTTTCAAAAAATACTTACATCTTTTGAAATATTTAAGGCCATTTGAAATTCCTTAAATTTATTTGAACTTGCGAAACCCCTCAAAATCTTTTCATGGATCGGGAAATCTCAAAAGATTCTCAAATATCTTTTGAATTATTATTTAATCATTTGAAATCCTTAGAAATATCTAAAATCTCTTGAAATATTATTAGGTTATTTACAATTCTTTTTTAATTATTATGTAATATGTTGAATTATTTTGAAATACTTTTAAAACTCTAAACTCTTTTTAAATCATTTGGATTTCTTGAAAAGTATTTCAAATCGCCTAAAATTTTTTTAAATCCCTTTATGTCTCATAAGATTGTTTGTAATTTTTTAGTTAGTCTAAAATCCTTGAAATCTGTTGAAATGACTTGAAGAATTTCGAAATACTTTTTTAACGTTAAAATTTTATAAAATTAAAAAAAAATCAAGATATCTTCTGAAATTTTTTAAATTTTGTGATTTGTCTAAGAAAAATTTTAAATCTTAATATTTGATGTATGCTTGAAATTTGATAAGTAAGCCATTTTGGTATTGACGAATAAACGGCAACGAAAAATTTTGTTTATTTGATGAAATGAAGTTTTATTCTCTTACGAAGTTTGATTATTCAGGAATTGTTTATGCAAAATGATTGAAATATTTTTGCTTTATTTTAATTTCCAGTTTCTTAATCCAACCAACGGAGCATTAAATAATTGGGTAGTTGGTGGTTGTTTCGCCTCAACTGTCAATGAGAGGCCTTTTGGTCCGCGACCTATTGTAAGTATATTTCCATATTTTAATAAATTTTTTAATTTCTTTGAATCTTTAGATGACTTCATAAATTATTTGTCATTCATAAAAATCTTGTAAGAGCCATGAAAATCCTTTCATATACCATGAAATCTCAAAAAATTCTTAAAAATTCTTTGTAATATTCAATCTCTGAAATGCCTTGAATTATTTTTAAGTTATTTATAATACTTTTTTTAGGTACTATGAGATCTGTTGAAGTTTTTTGAAATACTTTAAGAACCCTCAAATCTTTTTATATTCTTTGCACTTGCTGAAAAGTATTTGAAATTGCTTAAAATTATTTCAAGTCCCTTGAAATGTCATAGTATTGTTTGTGATTTTTCGAATTGGTCTAAAATCCTTTGAAATTCTTAATTCTGTTGTAATATTATTGAAATTGCCTTTTGGTCAAAGATCTTTTTTAGTTATATTTTTATATTTCATCAAACTTTGAAGTATCTTATCTCTCTGGATCGGTTGAAGTCTTCTAAAATTATTTGCTATCCATAATAATCTATAAAAATCTTGTGATAAATAAAAAAAATCCTTTCGCAGCCCATCAGATTTGAATAGATTCTTGAAAATCCTTTGGATTATTCTTTAACCATTTGAAATCCCAAGAAAATTTGTGAAATTCCTTGAAATACTTTGAAGTTATCCACAGTTATTTTTTAGATGCTATGATATCTGTTGAAGTATTTTTAAATATTTTAAACTAAATTCTTTTAAATACCCTTCAATTCATGGCGCTGAATGTAGCATCCAGTTATCAGCACTCAGTTGGTTAAAAAAAATGTAGGATGATATTTGCGTTCTTCCTAACTTCGGTTTGACAGTTCTCGACAATATGTTCAAAATTTCCATTTTTTAAATTCTCATCAGATAAGGTATTAGATTTGTCTGTGTGTACGTCTGTCTGTATGTATGTATGCATGTATGAATGTATGTATGTATGCCTGTATGTATGTATTTATGTCTATCTGCATATATGTCTGCCTGTGAACACGATAATTTTCTGAAGAATTGACAGATTGGATTGGCCTTTGGTATACTCTTTTACTGTCCTAAAATGAATGTTAAGTTGGTTAGTCAGCTATTTTGGATGAGAATTTAAAAAGTTAGAGTATTTTCAAAAGCATTTACAAAATTAAAAAAAATAAATAAAAATGAAAATTGTAACTCAAATAGTGCACGATATGGAAAAAAGTCAAGAGGAGAAAAAAGTTATTTTTTTGAACACCCTGCAAGATTGTCATGACAACTTTACAATTTTCGTATGGCAATTTTGCAGGCAAATATGGTAACTTACCATACATTACCCAAAATTCATTTTTAGGAATTTCTATAAGTTTTTGGAAATCTATGAACACTTCGGTCATTTATGGTAATGTTAGCGGTAAATATGATTTCATTTTATTAAAATTTTAAGCTTTAAATCTTTCTGAATGTCTAGATGCCTTCATAATTTATTTGTAATCCATAAAAATTTTGTGAGAGCCATGAAAATCCTTTTATAGTCTATGAGATTTTCAAAAAATTCTTGGAAATATTTTGGAATATTCTTCATTCTTTGAAAGCTTTTGGAAATATGTAAAATTCTTAAAAATATTCCAAAGTTACTTAAGTCGTTTTCTAAGTACTATGAAGTCTGTTGAAGTATTTGAAAATACTTTTAAAATCTTTAAATTCTTTTCAATACTTTGCAATTCTTGAATAGAATATGGAATTGCTTAAAATCTTTTTAAACCTCTTGAAATCTCATAAGATTGTAATATTTTTAATTAGTCTAAAATCCCTTGAAATTTGTTGAAATCAGTTGAAACCTTTCGAAATACTTTGGAAATGTTAAAAATTTCATCAAATTTTTAAAACCCCAAAAATATTTTCTTAAATTTTTTGACTTCTGTAACATTTAAAAAAAAATGTTTTAAATCTTAATATTTATTATACGTTCAATTTTAAAGATCAAACCTGTTTGTAATAACGAATCAACTGCTATGAAAAATATTGATTACTTAATGAAATTAAATTCTATTTTATTATTAAGGTTGATAATTGAGAAACTGTTTTTGCATTATGAATTGAATATGTTGTAAATTTTAATTTTCAGTTTGAGAATCCGAATGTCTCAATGACAAATGATACTTCAAGAGTTGGTGGATTTTTCGCCCGATTCCAACTCAGATGCCTTTTGGTCCACTGCCTGTTGAAAGTATTGTTTCTATTTTATTAAACTTTAAATCTTTCTGAATGTCTGGATGTCTTCGTAATTTATTTGTAATCCATGAAAATTTTGTGAGAGCCGTGGAAATCCTTTTATAGTCGATAAGATTTTCAAAAAATTCTTGGAAATATTTTGGAATATTCTTCATTCTTTGAAAGCTTTCGGAAATCTGTGAAATCCTTTAAAATATTCCAAAGTTGCTTACAGTCGCTTTTTATGTACTATAAAATCTGTTGAAGTATTTGAAAATCTTTAAATTCTTTTCAATACTTTGCAATTCTTGAATAGTATATGGAATTGTTTAAAATCTTGTTAAATCTCTTCAAATCCCATAAGATAGCAATGTTTTTAATTAGTCTAAAATCCCTTGAAATTTGTTGAAATCAGTTGAAACCTTTCGAAATACTTTGGAAACGTCGAAATTTCATCAAATTTTTAAAACCCCAAAAATATTTCCTTCCATTTTTTGACTTCTGTAACATTAAAAAAAATGTTTTAAATCTTAATATTTATTGTACGTTCAATTTAAATGATCAAAACTGTTTGTAATAACAAATTAACTGCTATGAATAATTTTGATTACTCAATGAAAATGAATTCTATTTTAATATTAAGGTTGATAATTGAGAAACTGTTTTTTCATTACGAATGAAATATTTTGTAAATTTTAATTTTCAGTTTGAGAATCCGAATGTCTCAATGAACAAAGATACTTTAAGAGTTGGTGGATTTTTCGCCCCAATTCCAAATCAGATGCCTTTTGGTCCAAGACCTGGTATAAGTATTGTTTTCATTTTATTAAAATTTTAAGCTTTAAATCTTTCTGAATGTCTAGATGCCTTCATAATTTATTTGTAATCCATAAAAATTTTGTGAGAGCCATGAAAATCCTTTTATAGTCTATGATATTTTCAAAAAATTCTTGGAAATATTTTGGAATATTCTTCATTCTTTGAAAGCTTTTGGAAATATGTAAAATTCTTAAAAATATTCCAAAGTTACTTAAGTCGTTTTCTAAGTACTATGAAGTCTGTTGAAGTATTTGAAAATACTTTTAAAATCTTTAAATTCTTTTCAATACTTTGCAATTCTTGAATACACTGTAAAAAATTTTTGGGAATTTTACATCGCTGGGCGATGGACATAAAGGGACCCTCGATGGACGGTGTAAAATTACGTCGAGAATGAAAATTATGGCTGCACCGTAAATTTCCATCCATGATTATAAAACTCCATCTAGTTGGGAATTTTACGTACTGTTTCTATATTAATAAGAACTCTGTTTGTAATTTTACGCAGCGTGGATGGGAAATTCTGGTCATGGATAGGAAATTCTGGTTCCATGCGTATCCGGAAATGGAATTATTAATTATTTGGTATAATTTTTTTATTAAAAAGCTCGATCTAAGAATATTATTTGCTTAGACCTTTCCCTCTATATTAAACACTTAATTAATTCATAAAACAGCTTCTCTCATTTAAAGAAAGTGAGGTTATGTATACCTCCAAAAGTGCAAAATGTCTAAAACGGCAAACTAAATGTGACCGTATACGTATACATATAAATAATAATTTAAATGAACTTTAGAACAAATTATTTGCTTCACTGGGCTTCACCATGCAGAAAAAGATTAATTCCGAATAATCGTTTTCGTTCGCACGTTATACTCGAGACCACTCACAGATGTATAAAAAGGCGCCAATTTCCCATGAAATCCACACTACCGGCAACCCGCCCACGTTTCTTTTTGCAGGTTATTTTTGCACAATATTATTTATTTAATTATAATATATTTAGCACTATAAATTTCATTATATAGATGGATTTCTTGAATAAAGTGATACGTATTTTACATTTGAAAACAGCAAAATTACTTAAGTGAATTGAAAATTAGGAACAGGGAAACTAAAAATAAATTCTCATTCGTAAATTTACCGCCACGCCGCTATTTTACGCTCGCTGAACTGAATATTTCAGTTTCCCGTCGGAAAATTCCTCCGTCCTACAATGCGATATTACATCGCTGGACGAGGGTCCCTTTATGTCCCTCGCTGGTCGATGTAATTTTACACAATTGCCGTAAAATCACAACGACCGTCAGGTTAAATTTACCGAAATACGTAAATTTACTCTGACGGACGGTGTGATTTTACGGATCTCACGTAATTTTCATCAGATTTTTTTTTACAGTAGTATATGGAACTGCTTAAAATTTTTTTAAATCTCTTGAAATCTCGTAAGATTGTAATATTTTTAATAAGTCTAAAATGACTTGAAATTTGTTGGAATCAGTTGAAATCTTTCGAAATACTTTGGAAACGTTGAAATTTCATCAAATGTTAAAAACCCCCAAAATATTTTCTTACATTTTTTGACTTCTGTAACATTTAAAAAAATGTTTTAAATCTTAATATTTATTATACGTTCAATTTTAAAGATCAAACCTGTTTGTAATAACGAATTAACTGCTATGAATAATTTTGATTCCTTAATGAAATTAAATTCTATTTTATTATTAAGGTTGATGGTTGAGAAACTGTTTTCACCGCTCCAGCTCCCAATCAGAGGTGTTTAGCTGAACAACCTTTTGTAAGTATATTTTGATATTGCTTTAAACTTTTAATATTTTAGTTTGTCTGAATTTCTTAAAGTTTTCTAAAATTACTTAAAATCCTCGCTTACGCGCTTGGGAGCCATCCATATACCACGTGGACAGTTTAGGGGAGGAGGGGGACTATGGCAAAATTCCACGCTCGTCCACGAGGGGGGCCGGGGGGGGGGGGGGGCTAGAATCCACGTGGACACACGCTCTCCTAAATATGCGAAAAATATACTGAAATGAGGCAAGATATACTCGAGATACACCCAAATTTTTACATTTTCATCCCAATGAGAAGTTATTGGTTTTATGTGAAAAATTAATTTCGCGGATTCCATCAAACGTCGACATCTTGAGGCCCGCTGAGTCAGAAAAAATAGTTTTTACGTCGGTGTCTGTCTATCTGTCGTTGTTGTCGTCGTTGTCGTTTGTCTATCGGATAACTTTTGAAATACTACTCGGATTTGATCTTGCTTTGGCACACGTTTTTATGGTTTATGAAAAGAAAGGTTAGTTGAAATAAAAAAGTTCGTTAGCCAGCCATTTTGGATAAAAATTCAAAAAGTTAGAGCATTTTGAAAAATTTGAATAAACATTTTTTTAAGATTTAATAATTCTATGGGCGGCTGTTCATAGTACTCGAAAAGTTCAGTTATAGCATTTTCAAAATTCAAAAAACAAATAAAAATGAAAATTTCAAGTCAAACGACGCACGATATGAAGAAAAATCTAGTGAAGAAAAACATTGATTTTTACAAGCCCTACAAGATTATAAAGACTCTTTGAATTTTTTTGAAAAATCGAGAATTCAAATTTTGATCACACAAAAAATAATGATAAACAAGAAATTTCATTTTGCGGTAAAACTATGCAAGATACGAAAAAAATTAATAAAAAAAAATTGTGCACCCAAAAAAGATTTACAAATTTGTTATTAAACACTTTTTATAAGATACGCAGTTTTTCTTTGATTCGTAAAAAAAAAAACATTTAAAATAAAAAAATTAAATTTTGGGAAAAATGATAAAAGATATGAAAAAAATGAAATAATAAAATTTGCTCTTCTAAAAAAAAGTGAAAACCCATCCAAATTTGTCATCAATAATTTTTTGTTAGGACGCGTAGTTTTTTTCAAGTCGTACAAATAAGATTAAAAAAAAAATCAAATTTTTGGAAAAACGACACAAGAGACGAAAAAAATGAAAAGACAAAAGTTGTTCGACCAAAATTATCTACAAACTTGTTATGAACTCTTGTTATAAAAATATATTAGAAATAAAAAAAATTAACTATTCGGAAAAAGGACACAAGCTACAATCGAATTTTATTTGACAAATTTTTCGCGTAAGTTATATGTACAGATTTTCTTAGAACCACCTTACGCTACGATGCGTATTTTTATTTTAAATCGTAAAAAATGACATTGAAAACAAATTAAATTTATGGAAAAACGACATAAGTTGTAATAAAATGTATCATAAGATTTTTTTTGATAGGATGCGCACTTTTCTTAATTATAAAAATGACAAGGAAAATACTTTTGTTTTAATACCAATGCATATTATGAATTAAAATAATATAAATGTATTGCTATGGAATGGAAGTTTCTAATGTGTCCCCTAAGGGTTTACATTGTTCTTATATCTCTTCCCTATTCCTTCACACACACCCCACACACTTACTTGGTGGTGGGAGGGAGACCTACAGTTTAAGGTGGGTTCCGAACCACCAAGAGCAACAGCCTTAAGTACTTGGAGAACCTTTTTCTCTAGAGGTACCGGTCCCACGACTCTCCGGAGATGAACAACTCCCTTGCTAGGCAAGTTCACCGCATGGGCCACCGAGACTCTTCCAGAGTGCGAGGCGGGAATCGAATCCGCAAGCCGACGGAGTGGGTCCAAAGCCTATGCCTTAACCCCCACGACCATCGTCCCACTCTTATAAATGTATTGTAATGATACATTTTTCAGGGTAGCTGAGAATGCAATTTAATGCAAAATGAGAAATAGACATTAAAGTAATAATTAAAAATGAAATTTCTACTTTATTTTGCAATATCTGAATAAGCAGCCCCGGACCAAGGTACATAAATAAATATAATATACATTTGATATAATAGAGTTGAACATAATGTAGAAAAGTTCCCATTTTCGACAACATCGAGTGCGAAGCACGAGATACGTAATGAGAATGTGTTCATTGAAGCCGAAGGAGCTTTAACAAAAGAGAATTCACAATCACCAAGTTACAGTTGTCGATACTTTAAACCTTGAATTTGAAAAGGCCTGCGTACAAATGTGGGGGAAATGCAAATTAAAATTTTCAAGAACAAAGCTACCTGTAAGAAACCCGACCTCCTAAGTTACTCTACTAAGGTAAGAGTTTTCAGCAAATCAATAACGCTTTCGGTTTGGACACTGCGGATTTGCAATGGTCTAAAAGTAGAAATTTTTAAAATAACTCTCTTAATACCCTTTGAGGGCCAAAACCCTTTCAGACATTTTTCAGAAATAGATTTTCTCAATTTGTATGTGTCTTATTTTGTGTGAAAATATCACGGAAATAGTGTTTTCCAAGAATCAGTTTCAAATGTTACAACTAAATAAACAATGTTTCAGAAAATTGTTTCGGGAAAGAAAGACTTCCTTCAATGTTTGAAACCTTGTCAATTTTAAAAAAAGTTTTCAATTAAGATTTTTACATTCATAGAAAAAGTAAGAGTGATAATGTTGCTTGAAACCAACACAGTATAACCAGCTAAATATTAAATTTAATTGAAAAACACCTAAAAAAATGTTACAGGCATCAACGCATCTCTAAAAAGTTTTTCCGATGTGAAATGCATTATAGGGTGTGTCGAAAATAACAAATTCTGGGATTCGAAATCGCTACAACGCGGAAAATTAGCATATTGGGGTCCTGAAAAAGTAAAGAATTAATTTGGACTCTATAGCCATGCAGCTTAATTAGCAGCGTTGATAAAAATGTTTAAAAATTTATTTTTTGCTGAGTTTTTAAATTTTCTTAAGCTTAAATTATTTTTACATATCTGAAGGTCAAAAAAGTCTTCCCAATTTTATGCGGATTTTAATGAATAATTATTTTCTAAGAGATAATTCTTATTTAATTCACCTCTTTTTCCGAAAAAAATTTTTAACGCCTTTGTAAATTCGTGAAGAATTAAAAAAATTCTGATTATGGTATTTAATAAAAATATCTTTGTAACTTGCGGTTCAAAGTAATTCTGAGCATATATGTAGCTTTTTCAGCATATAAAAAAATACACACTAGAAAAAGAATGGACAAGATCCAGGAATCGAAATTAAAAAAAAGCGAATTTTTTAAATTCTCATTTTGATATTATGTGAAATTATCTTTATAAATTGTGGTTTAAAATTTATTCCAATTTTTTGTAATTTCAATTTCGATACCTCGGTTTTACCGATCTTTAAGTGTATTTTTGTGCTGAGAAATCCCACACATGCGCATACAAAATTATAACCCATCAATGACAAAGATAATTGCATTAAATAAGAAACACAAAAAATTTGACAATATGTTGTATTTCCAATTTTTAATTTTGAGTTATGGCGATTTTTGTCCTAGTGTATTTTGGGCACTGGAAGATTTTCAAGCACTCGAAAAAACTTTGGTCCTATTTAGACAGGTGTTAAGGATATTTTCCGAAGACAGCGGTGAATTAAATAGGAATAATCACAACTCTCGGTTTCAGTCCAATGTCGTAAGCCGTTCCTATAGAATTTCGCTTATTGTTAGCTCAGTTCGTTGATAACGGGGTTCAAGGGGCCGAGAGAGAGGCTAATAATATCTATATTTTCATAAAATATTTCCACGTGGACAGAGTAGGGAGGGGGGGGGGTGTTCATCAAAATTCCACGGCTGTCCATGAGGGGGGGAGGGGGGGTCAAAAAGTGGTCAAAAATTGTACACGTGGTATATCGATGGCCCCTTATCTAACTCCCCATCCATTTTTCCGTCGTTAGTGAATAGGCTTCCCAGATATACGTACTTGTCAACTTGTTCTAATTTCTCATCAATATGGACAATGCTGCACATTGTTTTCTCACTTTTTTCTTCAAGCACTGTGACTTTTGTTGGATTTACGTTAATTTTAAGGCCCATGTTTTTCATGCTTGTACTAAGTTTATTTAACATTCTTTGCAAGTCCTCAATTGTTTTTGCCTTAAAAATCTTGTCATCTGCGAAAGCTAACCCACGTAACTACACTGTTTCAAGATCTGCACCTTCTTCGTCAAAGAGGGCCGTTCTTTAGACACTTATCCATAAATATAATAAATGATCAATAGGACATAATGCATCCTTGTTTCACGCCTTGCAGAATATCGAACCAGTCACTCATTTATCCATTAACCTTTATACTTGCTTTACTGCCAGAATATATTATTTGTATTGCTTGTAGGAACCATCCATAGACTCCGTACTCTTTAAGACTTCCGAAAGTTTACTTCTATTTACCTTGTCAAATGCTTTTTCTAGGTCAACAAATGCACAGGAAAGTTTCTTTCTTACTCTTAAGCTTTTTTCTGTGATCTGTCTTAAGCCAAATATCTGATTTGTAATTTTGAACAGTTTAATATTTATATATAATCTGATAAGACATTTCATGAAATAGCATTATAATATTTATTTTTATTTACTTTAGTCTACAGAAAAAACACCATCTTGTGCTGGCGATGGCAGCAATAATGGTAAGAAAGCATTCATATTTTTATTATTAAACACAGGATATTGCTATACAATGTGTAGGATCAAATGATGAAATTATTAGATAATTAACTTCAAATATATATTTGAAGAATCCAGCAGAAAACCTCGAGGATAAAGGTTAAAGAATGTTTTGAGAAAAAAACCGCGAGGAAAAAAATGCAAACTTAGCTAAATTTCTTTTGAACATGTCCGATGTTGTTGAACATTCTTGCAACAGCAATTTAAAAGGAAAATACCGCGGAAACGGCCGCGGAAGCTACAGTGGAAACTTCCGTAGAAACTAATCTTAATCAATGTGATAAAATATTAGCTTGAAAATAAATGTTTTCAAAAAGTAACTTTACTTTTCTCTCGACTTTTCTTTGTATCGTGCGTTGTTTGGCTGAAAATGTTAACTTTCGTTTCCTGTTTTGGATTTTGAAACTGCCGTAGCTCTGAAAATTTTCATTTAATCGAAAAATTTCATTTGGAATGGTCTTATGGACCAACTGATTGACGCTTATCACCGAGGCATATTTGAGCCCCTGTGGTAAGAACTCTAAACCCTGTTCCCCATTGTCTCGCAAAATAGTAAATTCGATCTCCTGAAACTCTTGAAAGGTTTAATTAAAGAAAATTAATTTATAAAACGGACAATTGTTTGTTAAACATTTTTAATGAACAAATTAGTCAAATAGATTCATTAATAAAACATCTGACAAA
>CAKNXH010064012.1:37006-52253 GCA_932178445.1 Andricus quercusramuli | reverse complement strand
ACCGCGGTTCTACTGGGGGCCATTGACATTTTTTCCAGATGGCAGTTGCTCTTAGTGGTACCCTGCGGTGGTTGTTTAACTTTTTTTTAATTATATATATATATATATAGTGACAAAGTTTTTCATAAGGACAACCGCAGGATTTCGCCGGGAGCGAGTGCTAATCTGAAAAATTGCACCCCCTCCCAGCGAAATCGCGGTAAACTTTCAGCTGTAACCACGTCTCACGACCGTGAGATAGGTGGTTACAGTCTGCGATGGATTCAATACGATGATCCGGCAAAAGTCTCATGCACCCTGAAGACACGGAGCGACCCAAGGAGGATGCCTTCTGCATTTCACCTGCAAGTGTCTCAGCATTTTGTTGACACACAGGGATGCTTTTCAGGCTATTAACCAGTGAAACTTTGGAACATCCAAGGGCGCCGATGATTAAGACGATTACCTTAACAGAATATTCGGGGTATAACCGTCGCAACTCCCGTATAAGATCTTTATACCTCTCTTTCTTTTGTTTTTCCTTGGCTGTGACGTTTTTGTCAGCTGGTGCCAAAAATTCGATAACGAATATGGTTCGTTTCCCGAAGTCAAGGAGAACTATGTCAGGCCTCGAGTGCGCAATAGAAACAATGGTCGGGAATATGAAGCACCAGTATATACGGCACTTCTCATTTTCGACAATTGACTCTGTTTCCCAAGGAGCGTTTAGCGGAGCTGTATTTGGGCCAATTCCATAAGAGTGACGGATGGAAATAAAGCACTCTTAGTGCCGCATTGTGCCTTTGGATGTAGGTCGTTCCCGCATGTGTTGGAAAACTAGATAGTATGTGTCCTAGATGCTCGGGGTGTGCATGACATGCTCAGCAGCTATCATCGGGAATATCTTGGCTCAAAATGTGGCGACGGTATGCTAGAGTGAAAATGACACCGTCTTGACATGCCAAAATGAAACCTTCCCTCCCCGACTTTAATCTGGATGATTTAAGGAAAGCATACGTTAGCTCATACGACATCGACTCATCCTCCACGTTTCTGTGGAAGATGCCGTGCATCCACTTGTCGAAGGGCTCTTCGAGGACGTTTTTCTCCTGTGCTTTCTTAATCCGGGCCTTTAGAAGTGAGTATTCAAGATGGATAAGATTTGATGCATTTTGCTCACCCCTGGTATTTAAGTCAAGGCAGAGTGTCTCAGCAGCCTCCTCCGCTGCTTTGTACAGAAACGCCCCTTTGCCCGCTTCTTCATGTTTCCTGACCATTTTAAGAAGAGGGTCTTGTCCATTTGCAACTATATGTGCTGTACCCAGAATAATCCTGTTGTGAAGACATTCAAGATTCAGTATTTCGCGACCACCTAGGCGGCGTTAGATGTAAAGTCGCGGAACAGAAGACTGAAGGTGCATGCTTTTGTTCATGTGCAAAACCTTTCGCGTCCCGATATCAAGGGATCTGAGCTCGTCCTTCGGCCATGGGACCACTCCAAATGAATAGAGTACTACCGGGACGGCAAGCATATTCGTTGCAGGTACTTTGTTCTTAGTCAACAGTTCGGAAGACCAAATCTGCCGAATGAGACGTCTGTATCTGCTTCAGAGAGTATCCTTTATAGATGTCACGTCCTGAATGCGGCTCTGTGGCACGCCCAGGTATTTATAGGTTTCTCCAGCGCTAAGATGTCGTATAGCGATTTTGTCGACGAGCTCAGGGTCTTCGAGAATGCCATTAAGTTTTCCTTTCTTCAAATTAACCGTGACGCATTTCTCTAACCCGAATTCTATTCCAATCTCTTGAGTGCACCCTTTGAAAATGTTTAGAGCTTGATGTAGTTTCTCTTTATTTCTAGCATAGATCTTGAGATCGTCCATGTAAAATACATAAGTGACCTTATGCTTTCGATCTCCAGGTTTGCCATAGAGGTACCCTTCGGAATGACAAAGTGCGAGAGACAGTGGCAATAATGTGAGGCAAGAGAGAAGAGGGCTTATGGTGTCGCCCTGAAACACAACTCTCTGAAAGGTGACACTGTTAGTGATCAGACGATGTTTTGCAGATGAGATAGTAAATCTGGTTTTCCAAAGCGGCATTAATCTCTCTATGCACCTCACGATGTGTGGATGAACCTTCAAACTTTCCAACAGACAGACGATAAGTCTATGGGAGGTTGAATCGAAAGATTGTCGGTAATCAATCCAGGCCATCGATAGGGATCGCTGATAGGATGATGCGTCTTTACAAACACATCTATCGATGAGCAGGTTCTCCAGAAATCCTGCTACGCCTGTCCAATTGTCCGAAGAATCCTATCATTTGGGACAGCTGTAAAGATCTTATACAGTGTGTTCAGACAAGTTATTGGCCTGTAATTCTCAGGGTCAGCTAAGCTGCCCGTCTTCGACAAGAGCACTGTGCGCCCTTCCAGCAACCACTCCGGAATAGGCTCTTCCGAATTTACATATAAGGTGAAAATTCGGGCCAGATGCTGGTGGGTTGAAGGAAACTTCTTCCACCAGAAGGTCTTGATACCATCTGGACCGGGAGGGGAATAGTTATTCATGCCTCTTAATACGTTTTTCACCTCCTCGGTAGTGATAGGTGGACATTCCTCCTCAGCTGTTATGAGGACATTGCACATCTCCATGAAACTCTTTATTTTCTTTGAGTCTTCTTGAAGTGGATGTTGGACCTCGTAGACTTCTCTCCAAAATGCTTCGACCTCCTCTGGTTTGGGCGGATGGTCGACAGTAACTGGAGGTTCTTGGAAGAGTCGAGATGGGTCAGACAAAAACTGTTGATTTTCTCTGACCCACCTCTCCCTCCGCTCTAGACTTCTCTTAGCGTTAGATAGTACTCGTATTCTGTCAACAATATGCTGCCTGATGGTCAGTAGCTTTGACTTGTTGACTGTGTGATAACGGATCCGCAGTTCGCGCGCGAACTTTCGAACCTTGGCAGCGAAAGTCCTGCCAGATGTTATGTAGATGTTATTCACACACTGAATGCGGCACGCGTACTTTCTTGCCCAGCCTATCTTTGTGCTGAGTTGATGTATTCGTTTTTTGGTCTTATGATCAACCGTTGATTTTCTTTCACGGTTTGCATCTGCCAAAGTTCTCGCTGCACTGTATACACTACAATTGATAGTCCAGAGGTCGGATTCTTGGGAAAAATCTTCACGAAGCTCATCATCCAGTTCAGTCAGATCTTTGGGCTTGGGAGAAACCTGAATGTTGATTTTTCTCCGAGTCCTGAAGCATCGTTCTTCGTCTATTGGATGCCTGTTCGCGATTGGTCTCAGTGTTGCTACTCTTTCTCTGTTGCCGGATTGTTCTGGCTGCGGTAGAGTAGGCGCTCCGCTTACATAGCCCCTTTTTCGGAGTTATTCTGTATGGTTACGCAGACGTTGACGCGAAAAGTGCGAGAGCAGTCGTGCCATGTAACCTTCTCGCTCGGGGACCATACTGCTATCGTAGCACACTAGCAGGTCGTCATTGAGTCGATCCGTCCACCCAAAGGTATTGAGATTTCGCCGGTCGATCGCATTGACTCCGTCTTGATTGGCTCCCCCAACTCTAGGGCAGTCGGCATTGTTGTCCGACCCATTGTCGGGAGCTCTGCGCGTTCGATTGTTTTGAACCGCACTTACTACAACTATGTTTGGTGTTGTCATTGTTGTTCCAACGAGCAGCTAGGGAAAGGGTTCGTCCATCGTTTAAGACAACTCACCCAGGTGTCATTCAGCTTTCGGCACGGTTCTAACGCCTTCGTTAAGGGGGATATTCCTTCGGGACCAGCCCTGAACAATTGTCCGCGACTGCTCATTCATTATTGTAACCATATTCAGCAGAAACCCTTAGTACAGGGACCCTCTATCCGCAACCCGAGGAAGCGTTAGGTAGCTTTGTCATAGGCCCTTCGGTTTGATTCCCAAGGAACCAAACCCGAAACCGAATATATATATATATATATATATATATATATATATATGTATATTCTACTTCTATAATAAGTGATCATAATCCCTATCTCCTAACAGGAAGTAAGTGATTAGAAATACTGATCAATTTGTTCGATCCCAATGATTTCAGGGATGACGAACTTAAACTATTCAGTTGTCAGTTATCGACAATTGTACAAATAAAATATCACCCTTTCTTGGGCGTAAAAATCTGACAATACAATTATCCTTAGCTGGCCTGGACAGTGGATTAATAAACACCATAGGAGTCAGGTATTGTTGTTGATGATTGAATATAAATTTATTTCACATAAAAATTTCCGGCATAGCAACAGAGCACACTGCACGTACCCTGCAAAATTGCTTATTCTCAAACATTTTTCAAATCAGCATTTTGTAATCGCAAACCCACGTCCGGTCTTCATTCCCAGAGTCGCTAGGCAAAGTCCATGTGCAATGTCAGCAATAAACCCTACCCAAATCTTTACACAATGGCCTACGAGGTGCATCTCACATGCCACATCGAGGCAGTCGTTTGTCGTTTCTCGAAGAAGCAATTAAAAGACGCGGTCTAGGTCTAGCACCGAGAGTTCGCCCTGCCCGTCTGGCTTTAGCTTCGCGCGGCTCGTACGCGATCCGTCACTTCGCGATACCCTTAGAGGAAAGTAGTGTTACGGAGAAGAAGTCTCTTTGAGACGTTAAAATGTGTAAACTTCGCTGATCGACGGTAATCAAAATCAGTGAGGAACATTGTTGTGAAAAGGACTAGAAAACCACAGTTTCTTTAACCGTGCGTTTGGATTACGACGGATCGCGATCGTGTCGCGCGATTGTAAGTGTAAGTCTTGATATATAGACACACGTGACTCGTATTAAGATCTCGCGCCGAGTGCGAGGAAAAGCGTCGAGGAAAGCGCCCGTGTGTCCTGCTGGAAAGTCTTTCAGAGTGGGGGGCCGAGTGGTCAGCACGTACACCCAGAATTTTTATATGATAATACGGAAATTCGGAACATCGGCCCGATTCGTTTCAAGAGGAAACGATGTTAGACTACTGCTACGGTCATCGTAGATGACCGCCCGATGTGATATATCCGTAGTGGTGGTGAAAGACCGATTAGACGAGAGTGAAAAACGGCTCTGTGATTGACGGAATTAAATTTAGGATGGTAAAATAAAGTTTGGGTCTGGAGGGGCCAGGAAAGGTTTATGCAAGATCTTCTTTTGCACGTGGGAGGAGGCAGAGCTTCACAATAGGTCTCTCCAGCTCGATAGTAGCTGTTCGGACTGTAACGGCACGAACTAGGCCATCTGCTCCCGGATATACCTCGGTGACTCTGCATAAAGGCCATTTGGTAGGTGGAATCGTCTCATCAGATTCCTTCAAAATGGCCAGATCTCCTACCTGGACAGACTGTTGACGTTGACGCCATTTAGGAAGTGTTTGAAGCGAATGAAGGTATTCTGAGGACCATCTGTGCCAGAAATCTTCCTGCATTTTCAGGACCATTTTCCACCTTTCATTCGCAGGAATATGCTCGTGTATAAGCGAAGGTTCAGGAACGGCGGTGAGTGGTCCTCCAATGAGCCAATGTCCTGGTGTGAGTGCGGATAAATCACTCGGATCATCAGTGATTGCTTGTAGCGGTCTTGAATTAAGACACGCCTCGATCTGTGACAATACCGTTGAGATCTCCTCAAAAGTTAGAGTCGAAGTTCCAATAACTCTTTTAAGATGATGCTTGGTAGATTTGACAGCGGCCTCCCACAGTCCACCGAAATGTGGGGCTGATGGAGGGACGAAGAGCCAAGTAGTTTGGAACATGCCCCGTCGTGAGGTAAAGCGTCGATAGGCAGCTAGAAAAGACAGAGAAGTATAATCAGACACTGCTTCCAGATGTACAGCACGAGTAGACGTGCAAAGAGAAACCGCAATGTAGCCTTTATACGATCTTTGTCCATGTCCGCGGGCTGCTCGTATTCTTATTGGACCAGCAAAATCAACGCCACTGTGGAGAAAGGCCCGAGTGCGCTGCACTCGATTAGAAGGGAGATTTCCCATTAGCTGCGTGGCGGTGGCGGCACGATGACGAATACATACCACACATCGTAGTATGCGAGATTTTACAACCTGGCGACCTCGCAGAATCCAATATTTACGCCTTAGGGTGGCGAGTGTGAGCTGAGTACCCCCATGAAGGGCACGCCGGTGGCAACTGTCGACGACCAGATCTGTGAACGGAGACGTCGATGGCAAGATATATGGGTGCCTCTCATCAGGATCCAAAACGGAATGTTTTAGACGGCCACCAACTCTCAGCATCTGCTGAGCATCTAGGAAAGGGTTAAGTTTGATTAGTGCGTCATATTTTGGTAACTTCTCGATTTTTTTATCCAAGATATTGGAAATAGTAGAAGAGAAGTGGGTCTGCTGAAAGCTTCGAACCCAATACAATCGAGCGTGGTCGAGATCAGCTGGTGTGAGGACTCGAGGGTGGGCATAAGGACATGAGCGATTGATGATTCTGTATTCCTTCAGGTTATTGATGTATCGAATGCACCATGCGGTCACTCGAGTTAATTTTTCTACAGAAGATGCACAATGAGCGAAACGATCCCACATATGAGGATGAGCAACTGTCGTCTGGTGTATGACAACACGTCGTTCCAGTTCAGTATCGACTTCAAGATTTGGATCAAAGGTGGACCACGGAAGATCGATCTCTGAAAGCCGATTTGGGCCAACCCACTAGAGCGAATGAGCGCCAAGCTGCTTGGCAGAGAGACCTCGAGTAGCGCAGTCCGCAGGATTCTCGATACCAGGTATGTGATGCCAATAAGCATCCGGAAGGGATGTCTGGATATATGATACACGGTTAGCCACAAAAGTATACCAACTGCAAGGAGGACATCTCAACCATGCAATCACATTCGTGCTACCAGTCCAGAGATGCACCCTCACATCTTCGAAGGAGAGAGTTTTCTGGATATGAAGGGTAAGACGAGCGAGAAGCTGGGCCCCACAGAGCTCCAGTTTTGGAATAGATAATTGTTTCATGGGCGTGACCTTTGATTTCGAACAAATAAGAGATGAACGGACGACACGTTGATGTGAGACGGTTCTCAGATAAAGAACAGCAGCATACGCGGCCTTAGAAGCGTCCGCGAAGCCGTGAAGTTCGACCAATCGAAGACCATTGGAATGAACCAGCCAACGAGGAATCCTAATAGTATCTACATGCCCAAGATTCTCGAAGAGGCGTATCCAGCGTTGGAAGATTTCCTCTGGAAGTGGATCGTCCCATCTAATTTTGATGAGCCAGAGATTCTGCATAAGAATCTTAAAGACTATGATAACTGGTGATATTAATCCGAGAGGGTCAAACAATTTCGATATGTCTGATAAGACTCTTCTCTTGGTGCAAGGTGCTGTAGGGGTAGCTACATTTGTACGAAATAGCAGTTCATCTTCTGCCGGCTGCCACGTCAATCCTAGAGTGTGAAACTCACCTCCGTCGTGCCATGAACGGGACTGACATTTCGCCTTCCAATCTTCAGGGACCGATTTCACGAGTGCCATCTCGTTGGATGCCCACTTGCGTAAGGGAAATCCACCCGATTGCAACAGATTGATAAGTTCCTGCTGCAATGTTAAGGCTGATTCCACGGCGTCAGCACCTGCCAAAACATCGTCAATATATATATGACGAGGGAGGATGGAGGCAGCGTTAGGCCACCGATGTCCTTCGTCCGTGACAAGTTGCTGGATGGTGCGTAACGCCAAATAAGGGGATGAGGATAGTTCAAATGTAACGGTGGTCATCCGATACTCTCGGATTGGCTCACTTGTGGGGTCGAACCTCCACAAAATGCGTTGGCAGTCTTGATCGTCAGGATGAATCTTGATTTGAAGAAACATCTTTTCAATGTCAGCTGAAAAGACCACGGCAAACATTCGCCATCGAAGTAAGATGTCCGAAAGCTCTGAATGCAATTTTGGTCCAGTGTGTTGGTAATCGTTGAGAGATGAGCCGGTCGAAGTTCGATGCGAGCCATTAAAAACTACTCTAAGTTTTGTGGTAGTACTTGTTTCCTTAAACACACCGTGATGAGGTAGATATACACGGGGTACATTTGGAGACAAGGTGGAATCTGCTAATTCCATGTGACCTAGAGAGAGATAGTCAGACATAAACTTAGCGTAGGCAGCACGAAGATCCGGATTCTTGAGAAGTCGACGTTCCAACTTGAGAAAGAGTAATTCAGCTTGAGCTCTGGAATCTCCTAGTTCGCTGACAGGTCCTTTGAGGGGTAGGCGAATGATGTAGCGTCCATCAGAGTCACGAAGATGTGTTGTCTCATATCGTTGTTCACAAAACTGCTCCGCTACAGTCAGTAATGCAGATGCAGGTAGAGCTACCTCCTCTTGTTCCCAGAAGCGTTGAAGTTGAATAGATAAGGCGTCCTCGATTGCACATGACATGCTGATAACTGGTCTGGATTGAACCGTTTGACCTTGATCCTCATCGATTATCACTTTACTCGTTGAGCCAGTGGGTCGTCCTGTAAGAATCCAACCCATCGATGTGTCCTGTGCAACTACTCTGTTGTCTGGCCGAGACATTAAGCCTGGCCGTATGATGAGTGCATAGATTTCAGCTCCAAGTAAAAGATGAATGGCGGAATTCGCACTAGGTTTCGGATCAGCCAGATCGATCCCATTCAATTCGGGCCAGGGTTGTGGGGCGACTCGATGTGACGGTGTGTAATTGCTGAGTCGAGGTATAACCAGAGCCTCTGTCTCCAGAGTGAAGCGGGAAGGCAATCGCGATAAGATGAGAAGATTGACTAAACCCTTTGATACTCCAGATTTAGAAGCTCCAACACCGGAGATATGGAGGGATGCGAACCGACGAGGTAATCGAAGACGCTGTGTGAGGATTTCTGAAATAAAATTACCCTCCGAACATGGATCTATCATACAACGTGCCTGGGCATAGCGTCCATCCTTGCTCTTAACATGGGTAACATGAGAATTTACTAGTTGTCATGCCGGGTCTCCGACGTTCCTTGAATTGCTGAGCGTGGAAGGTCCAGGCAGAGAGACCTGTTTGGATTCAGTTCCTGATGATGATGCTGAGTCGTGAATGAAGGTATGATGGCGATCATGGCAAGTACGACACACCTTATTAGAGCGACAGTCTCCAACTCTATGTGGTCCAAAACAGTTCTCACAAATGCCCCTTGAACGGACGAATTCCTGGCGCTGAGCAAGAGATTTAGCCTTGAATCCCTCACAGAAAACCAAGTAATGACTCTTCTGACAGAGGATGCAGCTAACGTTAGGTGAAGGTTTTTTCTCAGGCTTTTTTGAAGCATTATGTGCCTTCACGCAAGAATTCGATTTGTTATGTTTTGAAGAACTCTTCGACGATGATGAGATTGTTGCTGTGTGAGGACTAGATGAATGGCCCATGGACTCAAGTGCCTTGATTCTTGTCCTGAGAAACGTCTTGAACTGATCAAACGTCTGTGGTTCCACTCCTCCCCCAATAGATGTTTCCCAGTCCCGGCGGGACTGTTGATCCAGTCGTTGAACTGTAATGTAGGTCAACCAATCATCCCATGTTTCGACGGGACGTTTAAGTGCAGTCAAGGCACCGATGGCTTCTGTTGTTCCATGCAGGAGCTTCTTCAACTCGGAGGCAGATTCTGTAGATACCGGCTGTAGAGAACATGAAGCGGCTATCTGAGAACTCACCAACAACCGAGTATTTTGATATGTTTCAGTTAGTAAATCCCATGCTCGGGTGAAGTTCTCAGCAGTAGTAGGAATGTTGCTAAGGAGATGAGCAGGTTCTCCAGATAGACTCGTTTTCAAACAATGCAATCTTGCAACGTTTGTTGTTTTCGGATTTGCCACGACAATTGCATTAAATAAATCACGGTAATTCGGCCAATCCAAGTAATTTCCCGAAAATTTGGGAAGCTCGATCTTCGGAAGGTCTGGTCCATGGCCGTGATTCGCTTGTTGAACGGTGTCTCCTTGATCATCCCTAGAAGCTGGTCGTCGATCATAGGCATCCATTTTGTCCAAAAATTTACCCATCTCGACTAAATAAAGTTCCTCTGTTTCACTAAAAAGATCTTTAGAGAAGTACGGCGACTTCTCATCCTCCTTTGTATATGAGGAGAGTAATTCCTGATGCTTCTCCTGAAATTGAACCCATTTTTTATCTAGATTCTGCATGCGAGCCTTGCATGCTCCACGTGTAAGGTTAGCAGCACCTAATTTTTCAAAATTGACATAAGCCCGTGAAATTATACCGCTCAATTTGGTTTGTTGTTCGATCAGTTCGTATATTTCCTCTTCAGTTATTTTGACAGGTAAGAACTGAATGATTCGAGGAAAATAACACAAAGAAGGAGAACCAACAATATTCAAGTCGAAGAAAGCATACAGGCTTAAACATGTAAACTAGTATTCAATAAACAAACATTGACAGGTGTAACAATGAAATAATTTGAACTGAAAATTCAAATATAGAATGACACATAATTCATGTTTGATTATTAGCAAGAGCACAAAATCGAATGCACTTCACGCTAGCTGAATTAGAATACGAGCAATGAAATATAATTCACTCGAATATCGAAATTAAATTTAATAAATTGCAAGATATCTTAGAAAATCAACAATGAATAATAAAAATTTAACGAACTCGCAGATATCGCTGTCGAAGAATGTTGACAACTTCCTGAAGTTTACCTGAGAAGATAAACAAAGCCTGAATAGTTTGACGCACTCTGCTGTAATATAGAATGATTATCGTCGAACATAAGAATGACTTCCTTCTTTCTATTTGTAGATGCGAAGAAGCGAGAGAGGCGATGAGTTCCTTCCTTTCCATATGTATGTGTGAAGAAACGAGAGAGACGATACTTCCTTCCTTCTAATCGTAGGTGGTTAAGAAACAAGAGGCACGATGACAGCGACTCGTGACTAGGATCCACGTGCATTAGAAATTTGTTGCACCCTCAGCTGATACTTGATTGCTGGGTGCATCCCTTAAGCGTGAACCATCCGTTTCATCATTTATTAATTACGAGTGGTGTAACTCAAAAGTCAGTGTTTATAACGAGTGTCTCGATGAACTGTTTACAGTTTGTGTACACGTTATCAACACACACTAGCTCACACCGATAGGCACTGGAATGTACGGTTTACGTTAATCGCTTTGAGAAATCTAAATTTAGACACTTTTACCGAGCGAAAGTTTGGTAGCTATAATTACAAGTTCAATTACGAGTTGCTCAGATATGTTCATTTCAATTTCGCAACGTCAAAATGCGATTATGTTTGATGAATGATGCACTATGCTTTTATATTCTAGGTGTATTCACTCTTTGCACTTAAAGTTGCACTGAAACTTGCTCTGAAACTTGCACTGAAACTTGCACTTGTTTCACATTGAATGCGCGAAACGCTCTTGAAAAACTTGATACGATCGTTTTTCAGCGTTTTCGTACCGGTTTTTTAATATAAATATCCGTATTCGAAGGACCTATGATTCGGATTAGACTCGAACATAATGATGATCGCGCATGCGATTAGGTGAACACAAAAACAACTCAGATTTAAAACGGAACTATTAACAAAACTGCGTTTATTCGCAAAGTCAGCGGAAACTCGGAACAATATAAAAGATTCTTTGGTTCGAAACGATTGGATTGACCTATAATTTCGATGCATTTTATTAGAGAGTAGGGATGTTATGGTAATTTATATATTTTGAAAATCGGTTTTTTATAATAAAAGTTTTCTTATTAACATAATTCAAAGTTGATGCGAGAACAGAAAATATGTGTTGATTCGAGTCGAATCGATTGACCTATAATATTATTACATTTTATTCAAGAGCTATGGTAATGCATAATATTTGAAAACACGATTGCAAGAACGGAAAAGATCGCTTGATACGAGGTAAATCGATTGATCTATAATATTAATACACTTTATTAAAGATTAAGGAAATTATTCTCATTTATAATATTTGAGTCATCTGTTTCAAGTAGAAAAAATTTTCATCGACACAATTCAAAGTTGACGCATGAATAGAAAAGACATATTGATCATAAATTTTCAAATAGAGTAACTCTGACAATTTTTGTAAAGAAATCATAAAGCTGGGAAAGGGATAGGGTACGACAGAACTATACCTTTCCCTTTTCCAGCTCGAAAAATTATCATTTAGAATACAAAATTTGATTTGTCTGATTTGTCTTTGTATTTAAAAATTTTTTGTATTATTTTGTAAATGATAACTAATGCTTCCTCTGTGAGGAAGCAAATACAGTTGCTAACGGGAAGCTAAGTGCTTGTGAAATGAGCACCATATAATTACAAATACAAACAAAGTGGAAACACTCAATATCGAATTCACAGCTAGTTTTAAAAAGTTTTGGCGACAGCGTCTTTCGGACTAGCCATTCTTATGTACCTCCGTATGTTTGTAAGTACAATAACATAAAAAAAGGTTGGATGCAATTGGGCCCTGGCACAGTTTTTTGGGACCTCAAGAAAAAGAACAAGTTCGTTGAGATGCTTACCTTAGCCAATGGTTCCGATTTTATCTATCGAAAATGTTAGGAAGGAATTGGAAATCAAATTTTTATCTAATCGATTCGAGATTTTAAAAAAGTCTAATGGAGAAATTGCAGCTTTTGAAAACAGCTACAAAACTGCTTTAAAAAAAAAGTCCTTTATGCGTTGAAATTTTTGTTGATATATAGCCATAAACTGACATTGAGTACATATTAAAAACATATATATAGGGTGTGTGCAGTCCATTCAGCTTGCAATTTTGTCGGAAAGTAAATATCGCAGCAGATTATTACTTATCTATTTTATGCATTCCTGTATGAGGTCATTCTTTTCATATGTCCGGTTAAGCCGGTACATCTGGAAAATTTTCTATGTACTTTTACTGAAGTCATGGCAGTTACGATATCACATTAACCTGTAGGTATCCCCATCATGCATTTGGCTACAACCCAGTCCTTGGATGTTGGAACAAAAAAGAAAACAGACAGCTCAATATATCATATTAGGCATACTACTCTCATCAGATCACTTGACTGTATTATAAAAATGCGTACGTGACTGAAGATGCATACCGGGACAGCTCCGTATGAAAAGTTTCGCTCAAAACTTCTGGAGTTTTCTATTGTAATTCATAATAATGCACACAGTTGCATTTCTACTCACAGGGTTTCCCATGTCAGACAGAAAGATAACGAAGAGGAAAAAGACTAAGCGGAACACCAAAACCTATACAAAAATGGAGTTTTCGAAATATATTGAAACGATGGTTGCTTCGCAAGATAAGTGGCAAGCAGCAGACCACCAGCTGCGTTCATGGAGAATGCTTCGGTTAGAAGCCGAAAACCGACTACTCATGTGTGCGGTTCATAAACTTCACTCAGCTGTTAATTTTCGGCACATCCACGAGGGAGCGCTGATCCGGGACTTTGCGACATTTCTAAAATACACGACTGCCGTGTTCATGCGACCATTTTGAGGTATGTACCACTGCAGTGCTTCCTTTGGTTACCCTAATACGATGAATCTGTGGTGCGTTCCTATTACAAATCAAAGAAAGAGACCCCTGGTGGACCGGCTGCATGCGAGGGTTACGCTACAGCGTAACAATAAAGTAACCCGAAGTAATCTGGAAGTAATCTTGAATTATAATGAATAAAAGAAACAATATAAATATCTTAATTGTTGCAATTATAATTGCACGTTAAAATTAACGTTAGAAGGTAATGACGTAATTGCAATAAGTTTATTTTTTAGCGTTAGAAATTCAAAAAACACAGTGACTGCCATTGAAGTTTGCTAAAGGCGACTTTAAGCGCATCTGATTAGATCTGAGTAAATCTGAGTAGATCAGAGTAGATACGCTTGAAGTCACCTCTAGTGGACCTTCAATGACAGCTACTATGTTTTTTCAATTTCTAACACTAAAAACTGAATTTATTGCAATTACGGCATTACCTTCTATCGTAGATTTTAACGTACAATTATAACTGCAAAGATTTAGATATTTATTTTGCTTCTTTTATTCATTATAATTCAAGATTACTTAAAAATTACTTTAGGGTTACTTTATGGTTCCGATATAGCGTGACGCTAGCGTTCAGTCGGTCTGCCAAGGACGGTACCACCGACTAAAATGTCTTCTTATTAGAAACATTTTATGGAAAGCCCTCTAAGCCGACGCGGGTTAAAAGAACTGACTCTTTCCAGAGAATCGGAACTATAGAACCCAATAATCTGTTCTCCTAACGGCAACTCAACCAAATGACATCAGAAAATGCAGCTCAAGAAGCTATTCTACAAGCAGAAGAGAAGGTTCAGCAAGCTGGGAGCAGGATGAAGGGGACAAAGGAACTAAACAAATGTGTTGCTCATGCTTAACTTCAGGTCGAAAAAGTCGTGGTGCTGTAAGACAAGAACACCTTTGCCTTTTTAAAAATGTATGTCCATACTTGGCAGAGAGAATCAGCGACAAATATGTAGCATGTTAAAAATGCTTAATCTTTGTTCACGGACTGCTCTCTGAGGTAGAAATCGGGACCATAAGGAGGCAAAAAGGATATTTTTGCAACTCCCGGATATGCAAGGACCTAGTAACAATTGATGGTGTGGCCGTGAAGTAGGGGCATAAAAATCAGCGCAACCTACACATGGCATACACTGATTACAAACAAGCCTTTCCCTCGGTACCCTAATATTACTTGCTTGTGATTCTCTGGACGTACAAGATCTAACAAGGCATGATTCAATTTATGAGTTACGCTATGACCCAATGGGGTATGAGACTCAAGAACTTTGTACTATATTGAGGATCTCCAAGTTCTTGCCCATTACAATCGGTGACGGTTGTGTGCTGATGCCAATGAATTCATCGAGCAAATAATTTATGCCTGCAGAAAGCTGACTCATAACAATTGTACTCACAGACATAATGATGTTGCTGATTCATACACCATCAGTTTTGCGCGAACCTGAATATACTGCAGGAATGGATGTGTTTTCACAAGTACGTCCCAGCGGCTGTACTCGAAAACGTGAACTACAGCCTATGCTGAAATCGGACCATTCATACGGACCACACTTTTATTCAAAATAGATGTATAGACCAGTGTTTGTAAATTTTGGCTGTACAGAATTTTAACGTGTTTCTCGGATATGTATGTGGAATGCATTTTTTAAATTTATTTTATTGTCTG
>CAKNXH010064012.1:0-30035 GCA_932178445.1 Andricus quercusramuli | reverse complement strand
AGCGGAGAGGTATTTGGGCTAATGCCGTAAGAGTGACAGAGATGGTAATAAAGCACTCTCAGTGCCGCATTGTGCCTTTGGATGTAGGTTGTTCCCGCATGAGGTGGACAACTAGATAGTATGTGTTCTAGATGCTCTGGGTGTTCATGACATGCTCTGCAGCTATCATCGGGAATATCTTGGCTCAAAATGTGACGAAGGTATGCTAGAGTGGAAATTACACCATCTTGACATGCCAAAATGAAGCCCTCTGTGCCCGACTTGAATCCGGGTGATGTAAGGAAAGCAAACGTCAGCTCATACGACATCGACCTATCTTCCACATTTCTGTGGAAGATGCCGTGCATCTTCTTGTCGAGGAGCTCTTCGCGGAAGTTTTTCTCCTGTGCTTTCTTAATCTGGGCCTTCAGGAGTGAGTATTCAAGATGGATAAGATTTTATGCATTTTGCTCACCCCTGATATTGAAGTAAAGACCGCGTGTTTCAGCAGCCTCTTCTGCTGCTTTGTAAAGAAACGCCCCTTTGCCTACTTCTTCGTGTTTTCTGACCATTTTAAGAGGAGGATCTTGTCCATTTGCGACAATATGTGCTGTACTCAGAATAGCATAGATCTTGAGATCGTCCATGTAAAATACAAGAGTGACCTTATGCTTTCGATCTCCAGGTTTGCCACAGAGGTACCCTTCGGAATGACGAAATGCGAGAGACAGTGGCAATAATGTGAGGCAAAAGAGAAGAGGGCTCATGGTGTCGCCCTGGAACACACCTCTCTGCAAGGTGACACTGTTAGTGATCACACGATGTTTTCCAGATGAGATAGTAAATCTGGTTTTCCAAAGCAGCATTATTCTCTCCATGCACCTCACGACGTGTGGATGAACCTTCAAGCTTTCCAACAGACAGATGATAAGTCTATGGGAGGTTGAATCGAAAGCTTTCCGGTAATCAAGCCAGGCCATCGATAGGAATCGCTGATGGGATGCTGCGTCTTTACAAACACATCTATCGATGAGCAGGTTCTCCCAACATCCTGCTACGCCTTTCTTTGAGCCGCGTTGTTCATACATGTCTCGCCACACATGTCCAATTGTCCGAAGAATCCTATCATTTAGGATAGCTGTAAAGATCTTATACAGTGTGTTCAGACAAGTTACTGGCCTGTAATTCTTAGGGTCAGCTAAGTTGCCCATCTTCGGCAGGAGCACTGTGCGCCCTTCCACCAACCACTCCGGAATAGGCTCTTCCGCCTTTAGATATAAGGTGAAAATTCGGGCCAGATGCTGGTGGGTTGAAGGAAACTTCTTCCACCAGAAGGTCTTGATACCATCTGGACCGGGAGCGGAATAGTTCTTCATGCCTCTTAATACGTTTTTCACCTCCTCGGTAGTGACAGGTGGGCATTCCTCCTCAGCTGTTATGAGGGCATTGCTCTTTGAGTCTTCTTGAAGTGGATGTTGGATCTCGTAGACTTCTCTCCAAATGCTTCGACCTCCTCTGGTTTGGGCGGATGGTCGACAGTTACTGGAGGGTCTTGGAAGAGTCGAGATGGGTCAGACAAAAACTGTTGATTTTCTCTGACCCACCTCTCCCTCCGCTCTAGACTTCTCTTAGCGTTAGATAATACTCGTATTCTGTCAACAATATGCTGCCTGATGGTCAGTAGCTTTGACTTGTTGACTGTGTGATGACGGATCCGCAGTTCGCGCGCGAACTTTCGAACCTTGGCAGTGAAAGCCCTGCCAGATGTTATGTAGTCAATTACATACTGAATTCGGGACGCGTACTGTCTTGCCCAGCCTATCTTTGTGCTGAGTTGATGTATTCCTCTTTTGGTCTTATGATCAACCGTTGATTTTGTTTTTCGGTTTGCATCTGCCAAAGTTCTCGCTGCACTGTAAACACCACAATTGATAGTCCAGAGGTCGGATTCTTCGGAAAAATCTTCACGAAGCTCATCATCCAGTTCAGTCAGATCGTTGGGCTTGGGAGAAACCTGAACTTTGATGTTTCTCCGAGTCCTGAAGCATCGTTCTTCGTCTATTGGATGCCTGTTCGCGGTTGGTCTCAGTGTCGCCACTCTTTCTCTGTTGCCGGATTGTTCTGGGTGCGGCAGAGTAGGCGCTGCGCTTACATAGCATCTTTTTCGGAGTTGTTCGGCATGGTTTCGCAGACGCTGACGCGAAAAGTGCGAGAGCTCTGGCTGTTTCTCGCACCACAGAACCTGCAGTCGTGCCATGTAACCTTCTCGCTCGGGGGCCATACTGCTATCGTAGCACTCTAGCATGTCGTCATTGAGTCTATCCGTCCACCCAAAAGTATTGAGATTCCGCCGGTCCATCGCATTGACTCCGTCTTGATTGGCTCCCCCAACTCGAGGGCAGTCGGCATTGTTGTCCGACCCATTGTCGGAAGCCCTGCGCGTTCGATTGTTTTGAACCGCACTTATTACAGCTATGTTTGGTGTTGTCATTGTTGGTCCCACGAGCAGATAGGGAAAGGATTCGTCCATCCTTGTAGAGCCCCGCGTGCAAGGATAAGGCTGATACTCTGAGAGGTCGCCCGGTATCTCAGGTCACCGTTTGAGACACCTCACCCTGGTGTCATTCAGCTTTCGGCACGGTTCTAACGCCTTCGCTTAGGGGTTATTCCTTCGGGACCATCCCTGGACAATTGTCCGAGACTGCTTATTCATTATTGTAACCATATTCAGCAGAAACCCTTGGTACAGGGACCCTCTATCCGCAAGCCGAGGACACGTTCGGTAGCTTTGACATAGGCCCTTCGGTTTGATTCCCAAGGAACCAAAACCGAAACCGAAATATATATAATTATATATATATATATATATATATATATATATATGTTTAGAAACTCAAAGAATTTCTCGAAGTCAAGCCAAGTTAATCAATCCCGCGATAAACAAACAAGAAAAAGGAATTAAATTTAACTGTGAAATTCTGTTTTAATCAAAGGTTTTATATACTCCACCTCGACAGAAAAATAATTCAGAAAAATCGTATTCATCTTCTTCAGAGAATATAGAAAAAACTTCCACAAATATAAACCCCAGTCACCTAAATACCAGTGAACTTAATAAAACTCAAAATCCCTGCTCTTAATATAATTCAACCAAACATGATAACAAATAATCAACAGGTCTCCCTTCGAGATGCTTTAGAAGTTGTGCCCATTTTTGATGGACGAAGCATCCCCCTCGCACATTTCATTGACGGATGCGAGGAAGCCAAACAAATGTTTCTAGCAATAAATAGCTTTTGTGGAACAAAATCTAGTAACAAAAGGTACGTAGTAAAATTGTAGGAAAAGTTCGTAAAAGTATTTACGGTATGATATTCGATAGAGTAGATGAATTGCTTCATCTATTTAAGAAAATATACTCCCCCTCAAAAACAGTTTAACAATGACAAAGCGAGTTATGCAGTACCTACATGTGGAAAAAAGGAACCATTTTATCCTATGCCACGCGAATCAACGGAATTGCTGACCAAATGTATGATGCCCATAGAATAAGTAACGGAGGAGCTTCAGATGGAGCATTTAAGCAAGGATCAAAAAAATACTTAGTTTAATGTTTTTAGCCCGTTTTAAGACCAGTAATAGAATTTCGCGTAAAATAGGAGACGTATTAAAAATGTCGCATATAACGCGATCGAAGTAGAACGTGAACATTAGGGTGGGTCCAAAATAAATGCTTTTGAAATTCGAAATCGCTACATAGCGGAAAAGTAGCATATTGGGGTCCTAAAAAAGTATAATTAATTTGGAATCGATCGACACGCACATTGGTTACCCGCGCTCGAAAAAAAGGTTTCAAACCTTTATTGTTTGTAGAGTTTTTTAATTTTATTGAGTGTGTATTTTTTTCTGCATACCTGGAGGTCCAAAAAGTCTTCTCAATTTTTTTTCGGATTTTAATCTATCATTTTCTCAGAGATAATTTCTATTTAATTTACCATTGTTTTAGGAAATTTTTTTAACACGTTTGCAAATAGGAGGAGAATTATTTGAGGTACATAAAAACTTTTTAAGGACAAAAATGCATTAGAAAACAAAATCCCCAAGGCCCAGGAATCAAAATTGGCAATACAGTGAACTTTTTAAATTTTGATTTTGATATTTTGTGAACATATCTTCATAACTTGTAGTTAAACATTTTTGTGAGCATGTGTGGGTTTTTTAAATAGAGAAATACACTAGAAAAAAAAATCCACCAGACCCAGGATTCGTTATTGGCAATACAGCGAATTGAAAAATGTTTTATTTTGGTATTTTATGAACTCATCTTCATAACATGTAGTTTAAATATTTTTGTGAGCATATGTGGATTTTTCAAACATAGGAATACCCTCAAAAAAATTCCCAAGGCCCATGAATCGAAATTCAATTACCGTAAATTTTATTATTTCGGAAATTTGTATCTGACAGAATTATTTTTTTTTATTTATAGGTATAACATTTTTCGAGCTTGTGTGGAATTTTTAAGCTTAGAAATATACCACAAAAAAATTCGGCAAGATCCACGAATCTTAATTGAAATTTGCTGTAATTCCAGTTTTGATTCCTAGGTCTTGTCGATTTTTGTGTTGTGTATTTCTATGTTTTAAAACCCAAACTTGCTCAGAAAAATATTTAAACTACAAGTTATAAAGATAAGTTCATAAAATACCAAAATCAAAATTTTACAAATTCGCTAAACTGCCAATTTCGATTCCTGGGTCTTGGGAATTTTTTTTCTAAGGCATTTTTGTCACTAATAAGTTTTCATATACCTCAAATAATTCTCCTCCTATTTGCAAACGTGTTAAAAAAAATTCCGAAAACAATGGTAAATTAAATAGGAATTATCTCTTAGAAAATGATAGATTAAAATCCGAACAAAATGAAGATGTTTTTGACCTCCAGGTATGTAGAAAGAAATTGAAACTCTATAAAATTGAAAAACTCTACAAACAAGAAATTTTTGAAACCTTTTTTTTCGAGCGCGGGTAACCAAGCTGCATGTCGATCGATTCCAAATTATTGACACTTTTTTAGGACCCCAATTTTCTACTTTTCCGCGTTGTAGCGATTCCGAATTCCAAAAGTATTTATTTTCGACCCACCCTAGTGAGCATAACGCTGCTTTAGATTTACGCAAAGGAAATGTTTATAAAACAAATCCCGATGAGCTAGAGGAAAACATAACTAACGGAGTCGCGGACAGATCAATGAAAGTAAATTACGCACAAGGGGAAGTTACAGTGTGCCACATCTATAACAAGAAGGCTCACACTGCTTCTAGATAGACAAATCTTTGGGGTCTTGAATAAATACACGCATCAACTGTTTTCAACCTCCCCAGAATAACAGACCATCTCAAGAATCATGGCATAATAAGATCCCACCACCTATGAGAAATCAGTGAATACCCCAACAACCATAAAATAACCAAAGAGAATTCCAACGCGGAGATAAAGTAATGTGGACACTCAACCAAACATATAATTTTCCAAATCAATCATACAATTTTCCAAGTCAATTATATAATTTTCCATATCAGTCATACAATTTTCCAAATCAATCATACTCTAACCCTCAACCTCAATTAAATTCCGCGCAAAATACAAAAAATATAATTTGCAATTATTGTAAAAAACAAGGTCATATGATCAAAGATTGTCGAAAAAGAGAACATAATAATAAATTAAGCATACAGCGAAATTCTCAGGAATTACAAGGGAACTCGGGAGACGAACGAGACTTCCCCAGGTAAGGTGCGATGGGGCAGGCAATAAAATCCCAAAATTAAAAGCAACCGACAGTAAGGGAAATATTGTACCATGCACAATAAATAATTCTCCTGGATTAAGAAATCCCGTACGTATCCTAATCGATACAGGTGCAGGTTTAAACTATTTGAAAGAAAACATGGTTGAACCATCAACACTCGTAGATAGACTCAGAATTTTGAAGTAAAATTTTGTGTATATTTAACAACTTTTAATATCAAACCAAAAGAAGTCACAGTAGATGATGGCGGCGTACTAGACTCAGATATATTCCACGAATATCAGTCAAATCCGAAATATTTTTAGGTAACGCAGTAGTATCAAACGATTAAGGTAAAACATTTGTCAAAATAGCAAACATTCAATCAGGATCAGTAGAAATTCCAATACAAGGAGTAATTCTTGAAGAATTTGAAGAACTTACGAAACAACTTTTTAATTCAGAAAATTTAGATACTTTTAAACCAATAGAAGGCGTGTTTTACGATTTTTCAAATTCAAAAGATTTTCCAATTCAAACAGAAAGAATTTACAATACTTCATGCAAGGAAATAACAAAGTCCGCTTAGAAACGAAATAATGGAACCATCACAATCACACTATAACACTGCTGTATGAATCGTTCCCAAGAGAGAACATTCCCAAGGAAATAAGAGATGGAGAATGGTCCTCCATTTTCGCAATCTCAATGAAAAAACTATTAGTGACTCATTTCCGCTGCCAAATATTCAAGAAATTTTAGACCAGCTAGGAAATGCACAAAACTTTTTAGTTTTCGATTTAGCATCAAGTTTTATTCAAATTGAAATGAGCGAAGAGGGTTCCCATAAAACAGCATTTTTAACCCTTTACGGTCATTATGAATTTGACCGAATGCCATTTGGACTTAAAAATGCTCCAGTCTGTTTTCAAGGTTTTTAGATTTTAGGATTAGCCGGCTATTACCGACGATTTATAGAAAGTTTTTCAAGGAAAGCAGCACCTTTGAATTAGCTTTTGAAAAAGAAGGAGGAGGAAAAGAAGAAGATCGAGAAAAAGAAGATAAAGAAGAAGATGAAGAAGATTATGAAGAAGGAAATTCTGACAACGAAGAAGCTCAAGAAAATGTATATTTAACGTGCTTTGAAGAGATTGATTATGGCACTCTTGAAGGAAGAAACCCAACGAAGCAAACTTCGGATGATAATACCAAAATTACCCATACAAAAGCAAGCCCCGAAAATTCCTCAAATATTTTAAACCCTTTAATATTAATAATTTTAGGCAGTGCAAGCATATTAATAAATATACCAAATACAGCAAACTGCAAAGAAAATATAGGAAAAATCAAGAATTTAATGACGGAAAAAATGCGAAATCTAAGAAATTAAGAAAATCTGCAAACTCAAGAAAATGCCGAAATCCAAGAAAACTTACTAAATCATAAAATTAATCCAACAACTCTAAGAAATCAAGAAACTACAGAAAATCACGAAATCCAAGAAAACTCACCAAATTATGAAAATACTTCAGAAACTCAAGGAAGCTCTAAGAAATCAAGAAATAAAAAGACACAAGAAAATCAAGAAAATCAGTCAGGAAGAATAAACAAAGTTAGGCAATCAAAAATGTAATCATAATTCAAGAAATCTGGCTCATGAATTTCAAGTTAAAAAAAAAGGTAAACGTGGAAAACCATAATTATATCAAGAAAATATAGTAAATTAACAAAATCCAGAAATCCCGAATTCTAGTAAAGAAATTCCAGTCCCAGAGAAAAAAAAAGCGTGGAAGACCCAAGGAAATTCTAGTTCCAAAACAAGAAATCAAGAAGAAACGAGGAAGGCCTCGAAAAGAAATTAATCCAAGTAAGCCTAATATCCTCAAAGAATATAAAAAATCAAGGAATACTCGAATATGTAGACTCAGATCCAAAATTTTCAAGAAAAAATATACACTAACCCCTTTATAAAAATTTCAGTACTTCCAAATAATCAAGTGAAGAAGAATATCAAGATAATAACGATGAAAACCCCCTATAAAAATGGAAATAATAATTTAAAAAATTATGAAATTAATGAATTTTCAAGCGATATAGAAGATTAAATTTTGTCAGGTGAGCAAGAAGTATTAATCTCTGACAGATGCCGAATGCGCAACAAGTATATATGCGAAATGATGGTCAAGATTCTTCGAACATAGTAGAATGTAGGGATCAACTAAGGATGCGGAAAGATAATTACGCATGTTTTGTATCAATAATAGAAACCCCTAATGATAATGGATCCAAAAGTCCATCAAAAAGAAACGAATCACATGAATTTAAACATCTTGTTATAGATGAAGCTAAAGAAATCAAAAAGGGGAGTTTTCATCATATGTATGTATGTATACCATTAAGACATTTCCTTTTCGGGGTAGGCGTGACACTACCCGATTCGGGTAGTGTTTCTAGGTGGATACTTTCTTGTAGTAAAGAACTACAAGTGTGGGCTCACCACACCCACGACGCCAACAGCACGCAGTAGTATTATTCCCGAATGGTCACCTATCCAAGTACTAACCGCGCCCAACACTGCTTAACTTCAGTGATCTAACGAGAACTGTTTTTTTCAGCGTGGTATGGCCATTGGCCATACGACCTATTCAATCTGAATCAGGAGAAAATCTTTCAGAAATACTTTTCAATATTAAACAATCTGTAAAATCTCTAAAAAAATAGTTAGGAAACTTAAAGTAATAATGTAATTATTTGTAATGGAATTATCCAGTATGCCGATAATAACAAACGGTTATCTTTAATAGAAGAAGCACATTTATCCGCATTAGGTGGACATAAAGGAGTAACGAAAACCTATAATAGAATTAAACATGGATATTTTTGGGAAAATATGAAAACAGATATTCAAAAATATATATTCAAGGTTGTTTACAGTGCCAATTAAAGAAATTAGTCCGTAAAAAAACAAGACGCCATATGGTAATTACTGACACACCAGGCATCGCTGTTGAAAAAACTTCAATAGATTTAGTTGGCCCATTGCAGGTAACAACCGCAGGTAACGAATGCATTTTAACAATTCAGGTTAATTTTACAAAATCTTCTCTAGCTATACCTTTGCCTAACCAACAAGCAGGTACAATAGCAGACGCATTAAAAACTTTGTCTCTATTTTCAGATCACCAAAAGAAGTTTTAACCGATCAAGGTAAAAATTTTCTAAGCAAAATAATTAAACGTTTAGTAAAACTTTTTCGAATTAGACAATTTAGGATAACAGCTTTTCACCCCCAATCCAATGGTTCTTTTGGAAGATCTCATCATGTGTTAGCTTAATACCTAAAGCAATTTGTCAATAAATACTCTGAATGGGACGATTTGCTCGAGTTGACCACTTTCCCTTACAATACAAGCGTTCATAAAGGTATAAAATATACCCACTTTGAACTGGTTGACGGTCGTCTCGCAAGACAACCTTCAAGAGAACTACCTCTTCCACATGAGAAGTTGGAACCATACGGTGATTAATTAACAAATTTAATTACCAAATTTCATGATAAACAATATTTTGCAAGAAAACATCTTATAGGCGCGAAAGAAAAATCTTAATTGTATCACGACCAAAAAATTAACCCACAAAACTTCAAAGTTGGAGATAGTGTTTTTCTACTAAAGGGTGAAAATCCCAATAAACTAGCTGATCAATACACAGGACGACATGAAGTGCTAGAAATTCCAAGTAAAGGCAATGTAAGGATTAAAATAAAAAAGTCCTCTAAAATAGTCCATATAAATAAGCTCACACTTTTTTCTAATTAATCAACAAAATAAATATTACTATTTTACCGTTACTATTTCACTCGAATAGTTGATATAAAATTTAGTCTTTTATATATATATATATATATATATATATATATATTTGACCATCTAATTCTACAAACTGAATCTTCATAGTGGAAAAACTCTTGTGTATTTTTTCCAGATTTTTAAAATAATAATTGAGCGAGCGCATGGCGTTCAAAATTTTTGCTGATTTTAGCTAAGAAAATAGATCAGAGTGCATAAACTCGTCAACTGTCAATGGGCAAGCTGACTCTGTATTTGCGCCTTTTTTTACTCTCAGGGAACTATTGGTTAGTGGGCTGAGCAGTACACCACTCCCTTTGTACTCGGGTAGTGAGATCCAAACTTCCACCTTTGTATATTTTTCACCTCTTCTACGTCTACTCCTTGACTTTCTTACGAATTTAGATTTTATTGAGAATCTTTTAAATATTAAAACTTCTGAAGAAAAAAAGTAGTAAATGTATAAGATTAATGGAATAAATTGTATTAATGATAATAATTTTTAATTTCTTATATGTCACTAGTTATAATGAGTTTAATTTATGTATATTTAATTTGATTAACTGATTCTTAATTGTTTAACTAAATTCAATCATGTATTTTATAGTAAATCATCGGAGGATGTACTATTGCAGTACGTGCGCTTAGTATTAACGAAAAGTGAAAATTTTAGATTTATAGAATTTGGAATCCTTTGAAAAATTATAATAATCCTGAAATTATTATGGTGAAGTAAAAAAAACACGTATTTTTTAACCTTTTGTTGCAAAAAAAAATAGTTAAAATCAAAATTTCAAAAATCGCATTATATGCGCTATAGCTATACTCATAAAGAATATGTGGTAAAATTTTGGTAAGGATCGGTTAAGTAGTTTCCGAGATTTTATCAACCAGCCGTCCAAAAACGTTGTTTCGAGAAAAACGCGTTGCATAGATTTCTTATCCATTTTGGAAATCACGAGCACAGAGATGTTGAAGATTCCAAATTTTAGACACGACTGATTAAGAAAGAATGTCGTGTGTAATGGTTCATAGCATGATCCAACCCACACAAGGTCTAGCCACGCGTAAGTAAAAAAAATCGCAGCCAATCAGAAACGATACCAGCTACACCGCCAAATTGAAAAAATGTACAGCTGGCGGCTGCGTTGAATGGTAACCAAGAAGGCCGTGCCTAAAAGTACACTTAGACTGCTCCGATCTTTATGAAATTTTAGTATGATATTTTCCGATATATATACTTTCGAAAAATGCAATTAAAAAAATCGATTTTTTGAAAATTCTAAAGTGGGTAGACCCCTTACAAGTTAAACTAAATAAACAAGGATACATGGAAATTCAAGGGTGTATGTTCCTCTAATCCCACACCTTATATCAAAATATAACAGTGATTCCGGTACGGAATCGGTTAAGTCGGAGTTTTCTAATTGGGTGCCGACACCGATCCTTCATAAAATAACAAAAAATAAGTGCAAATTCGAACCTTTTGGAATAAGTTTGGAAGAAATTTGTGGAATATTACCAGGTAAAGTGAGTATTTTTCTTTTACACATTTCCTTTATGCATGCCCCGCGTCGCGAGTGCAAACCTTTTTCGCGAGTGCAAACCTTTTCGCGATTGCAAACATTTTTCGCGAGTGCAAACATTTTTCTCGAGTGTAACACATTTTCAGTCATAAAAATTTCAAACCCCGATTCCGATAAATAAATCCAAACAAAATTCTTTTTAACAGAAACCTTAAGTGGAGGAGAAATGTTTTATAAACTGCCACGTTTCGGAAACTAAATTTAAAATTGATGACTTCACCGCTAATTGCAAGAGGATTTAATAGCATAAATATAAAATATGAAATATAAAAAGATATAAAATAAAATCCTCTTGAAATTTATATCCAATTATATAGTCTTTCAAGGACGTCATTAAGCGACCTCCTTGCATCGAAACAGGACCTTTTGCTTCATCTGTTACAGATAAATCTGACGTCAAACAAAAAAAAATTAATAAAAATACAAGAAAAATATAGCAAAAGAAAAAGCACATTTCAAGACAAAAGAACTGAATCGAGAATGATTAATTTACCAAAAATTATCGTCGGACTGCTTGCCGTAAGTAGGTAAGAAGTATCAAATAAACTTTTAAATTTACGTGTCAAAATTGAGCCGTCGAATGAGCAGAACGCTCGCGAGAAGCGTTCTGATAGGCGTTTATCTCCGTACTCCGAATATGGAGACAATGTCAATTTAGCGAAACAAAAACGCGACTCAAGTGGACAACATTTTCTAGAAATAGAACAAGCGAATTATAATGAATCGTTAGAAAAAATTTCCCTAGGCAACATTAAATTTACCTTGAGTGGCATCAGTTTCAGAAACGCGACTCTTAGTGAAAATCAAATAATAGATATCGAAACCCCTATAGGAAAAAATCAATAAAAAAAATGTCACCTTCCCTCAAAGACATTTTAGCACAAATACCAACTTTTAACGGTGATACAAATTTTGTCGAATCCTTTATCCGTGGATGCAAAAGAGCACACGACAGTTTAAAGGACAAACCCTTGTTAGATTTGCTCGATTTAATTTCGACAAAATTATCGGATCAGGCAAATGTCTTACTGAGACCTCGACTTCAATCATACAGCACCCTTGATGAATTTATTCTTGATTTGAAACGTACCTTTGCAATTCCCACAAATGAAGCTTTTTGGATGTCGGAAATGGGAAAAATTTTCCAAATAGATGACGAGAAAGTAGCAATTTATGTAGGTAGGGTTCAGAACATAGTCGCGAACTACAAACAAGCAGTAATAGAAAGTTACCCCGCAAATTCAAATGACGGAATCTCTGCTGAAGCTAAAATATTAATAAAAAATTTCGACAAATACTCTCTAAAGCAATTTATAAATGGGCTTTTAACAAATTTTCGACATTTAGTTATCACATCACAACCTAGCACATTGAAAGAAGCAATCGATATTGCTTACCAGGTAGAATTAGATGAAAAAGATGTCGCAAATTTAGAAAAATTAAGAAATCAAACAAGAGTAACGTCCTCTTCAGACACGGGCAGAGCAAAAGTGCACTACACAAACCCAACAAGTTCGACATTTAACGACAAACAAAGAGGAGAAAATGTAGAAAAACTACCCTTACCCCAAAATTTAAATTTTTGCACATTTTGCGAAAGCCCTGGCCACATCATTGAAAATTGTTTCCATATCCAGCGTATTAAAGAAATCAGGCAGAAACAGAACCGAGGTTCATTCAGTAATTTCGGAAATCCCAATACTGCTCCAAATCAGCGCCAAAACCGATATAATGATTATTATGGATATGATCAAAATACCTTAAGTTCACAAGAACAATCACAAAATGGTTATAGAGACCAATCTCGTGGTTAATATCAAGGTAGATCGCGAGGTGGATACCGAGGTCAAGTACGAAACCAATTTCAAAACCAATCACAAAGTTATTATCAAACTCAACCCCAATACCAGTACCAAAATCCACACGAAATTCAGTATCAAAATCAACCCCAAAACCAATTCCAAAACCTACCACAAAATTACTATCAAAATCAACCAGAAAACCAACCTCAAAGTCAGTACCAAAGTCCAGCTCAAATTCAATATCAGAGCCAACCTCAAACTCACTATCAAATCAATCCGCAGAATCCATTCCAAAATACAGCACTAAATTATACAAATAATCATCTAGGCACTCAGAACACTAGCCAGCCCCTCGAATTAACACATAACCAAGCTCCTTTTAATCTTCCTAAAAATCCACAAAATGTCTTACAATATCAATTTATTCCAAACGAATCACCAAATACAAATCAACCAAATTTAAACGCCAACACTACTCGTCAAATGGGTGCGCAGGCGAGTGGCGAACCAAATATCAGACGCGCCACAGCCAATTTTAGCCTTTACGAAGAGCAACCATCCATTTAAGCAGTCCAGTTCACTCACCAACTATACTTGTTACAAGTACAGGTCTAAAAAATAATGAATGTGAAGTGCTTCTGGATACAGGAGCGGAAATCAATGTAATGAAATACAGCGTCCTTAGCGATTGGATAGAAAAAAAATCCATATATTATTTTTGAAGTAAAGGGAATAACTTCAGGTGTAGTGCTCACCTTAGCCCAAGCAAATTTAAAACGGAATGATCTGGAAGTTAGCTTCCAAATAGTATCGGAATTATTTCCAATTAACGAAGCAGGAATTCTAGGAAGTGCGTTTTTTTGGAATTACCAAGCAAAAATTTGTTACGAGTCAAGATCACTTATTGTGAAAAATCTAAGTGTTCCATTTCATAACGAAGAATACTTCATTTTACCGCCTAGAAGCAAAAATGTAATTTTTATTAGAATAAATGACACACAACTTAGATACGGTTACTTCCCCTTGCTTGATGCGGGTCCGGCTGTTTACATTGGTAATGCTCTAGTCTCCGTAATAAATGGTATAGCACTAACAACCGCGATTAATGCCACTGAGTCCACAATCAAGCTAATAACACCAGTGGTGAAAATAATACCATTAGATCTATCTGAAGCAAAAGTATATTGTGAAGACGAAACATCAAAAATCTCGTCTTCAAAAATCTGCACAACTCAAACAGTAAACGCGATGGAGCATTCTGACAATGAGAAACCTAGATTAAAGCTTTTGACAAAGATCCTAAATCTAGAGCACCTCAACGAATTAGAAAAGGACCATGTTACTAATTTAATCAAGCCATACACAAACTCATTTTATCTACAAGGTGATGCATTGTCCTCCACAAATGTCGTGTATCATAAAATACCTACTGTGGACGACAAAGCAGTTTTCACCCATTCATGCAGACATCCACAATGTCAGAAGGAGCAGATACGTACATAATTATACCGTCAACATCTCCTTATAACTCCCCGTTATTGGTAATTCCTAAAAAGCCGGACCCCCAAGGTAATAACCATTGGAAAGTGGTGGTGGACTATAGAGCGTTAAACGAAAAAACAATAGGAGACGCCTACACATTGCCGAATATAAACGATATACTCGATCAATTAGGTAACGCGAATTTCTTTACTGTGCTCGATTTGGCCTCCGGTTTCCATCAAATTCCGATGGATCCTGCGGATAGGCACAAAACAGCTTTTGCAACACCGTACGGCCACTACGGATTTTTAAGAATGCCTTTCGGTCTAAAGGGGGCCCCAGCCACCTTCCAACGTCTTATGGGTTCCGTTCTTTTGGGATTACAGGGGCTCGAGATGTTCGTATACCTCGACGATATGATTATTCACGCGGAAACTTTAAAAGAACATGATCAAAAGTTCCATCAACTTATGGAACGCCTGAATAAGGCAAATCTAAAATTACAACCAGAAAAGTGCGGATTTTTGAAACGAGAAATTTCTTATTTAGGTCACGTGATTAGTAATCAACAAGTCATACCAAATCCAGATAAATTAAAGGCAGTAAAAGACTTCCCAGTCCCAAAAACAGCGAAAAACGTGCGCCAGTTCTTGGGATTGGCAGGTTATTACCGACGCTTTATTAAAGATTTCGCGAAAATATCAAAGCCTCTCGTTGACCTAACTAAACCATCAGTAGAATTCACGTGAACAGAGCACTGCCAAAAAGCCTTCGAAATCTTAAGAGACAAACTCTGCGAAGAACCAATTCTGCAATTACCAGATTTCAATAAAGAATTTATCCTCACAGCAGATGCATCAGATTAAGCCGTCGGGGCCGTGTTAAGTCAAGGCGAAATTGGGAAAGATTTGCCAGTAGCTTTCGCATCGAGAATTTTAGAATCACGTGAAACGCGATATTCCACAATCGAGCGAGAATGTCAAGCAATAGTTTGGGGAGTGCGTCACTTTCGCTCATACTTATATGGTCGAAAATTCAAAATCATCACTGACCATAAAACCCCTCGAATATTTGAAAACCATCGATCATACAACTACGAGATTAGCAAAATGGCGCATTAAACTTGATGATTACGAATATTAAATCAAATACAAGCCAGGTAAACTCAATCTTAATGCCGATGCATTATCGCGAAATCCCACTCAACAAGTAATCCACGTTTCACCACTTGCTATTAAAAGAAAATCTCGACCAACAACAGACGAGGGAACCCAGAAGCTGCCAGATAAACGCAGTAAAACTACTCACCAGCATAATACACGACAACGAACGGAAGCATCTTCTGATAATCCTTCGCCGAAAAAACTTCCTAAGCAGGAAGTTCATGCAAAAAGGAAACGAGGAAGACCACCAAAGAAAAAAAAAAGAGATTGATCAACAACCGAAAAACGCAGTCTTTCCAAAAAGAGAAAGAGGGAGACCAAAAAAACGACAAGAAATCGAAGAATCAGCTACAGATGTTTCTGATATGGAAGAACAATTGGACACAACAGACGCTACATCGCCCTGCACGACAGAAAAAGAAGAGGAAAATCCAGTTGCAAAGCCAAGGAAACTGGACCTGTCCGGAGCGCAAGCGAATACTAATTCACCGATAGAAATTCGTATTTCAGACGAAAGCACAAAAAATTCTGGCGTAGAAATTTGTGAAGAGACTGACGAGCTTCAAATAGTTCAACGTTAGGTCAGAGACGCTGAACCACAAACTTCTAAGGAGGTTCAAAATACCGTAAAACAATCTGAAGATCCAGTCCACCAAAGAAAAAGAAATTTAAATTCTAAATTCAATAGCGAAAAAGAATGTCTAAAGAATAAATCCTACGATGATAATGAGCAAAAAAAAAATTTCCGCGATGAATCCAGATGCGCACAAAAGCAGGGAAAAACGAAAGACAAGTTAATAAAAAAAAGATTCAGACAGAGAGGAGAGTGACTTGGATCAAATGAAGGAAAACACGGAACAAAAGGCCAATTTTCCTGAAGAAACGGTGAACTTGAAAAATAGAAATTCTATTAATCTCGAAGAAGTTGATAAGCCACAAGAAGAAAAATTATCGGCACAGCAAGCTCAAAAAACTGCACCTGAGAAAGAACACCCCAGACAAAAACCACCACCAGCACCAGACTATGAACCTTCAAGCATCTCGGCCCAGGAAAGTTCGGAAACAAATGGAGCGCCAAAATTACAAAACAATAGTCGCCAGACAACTGATAAGCGAAATAGCGGCTCAGTAAATAGAGAAAATATTACAATATCAAAAAAGAATTTATTCACAAAAAAAGATAACATGGCGTTTTTTATCACGAAAGACGGTATTACGGAAACAACCATTACAAGGGCTTTAATCGAGAGACGATTCATAAGGGTAGAGAATATTATACCAATAAATAACTTTTGCGGGAAAGTCACACATGTTCAAAAAGGGGAGAAACACCTTTTTGCCCTTACGGTACAAGAATCTTTATATAAAGACCCAAGTACCTACGACATTAAACTATGTTTACAGCAATTAAAACCCCTAATAAAAAAGAACAACATTACTTCAATTAGCTTCTCTAATGACAGTGAACTTTTTACTATAGCAATTTGGGAACAAAAAAAAAACAAGTAATTAAAACAGTCCAAAACTACCCAATTTCAATCACTCTTTACGACCACACGCTTTACACTCCACCAGCAGACAAGCGCAAAGACATAATCATCGAATACCACGCTTCTGCAGCAGCTGGACACAAGGGAGTAGTTAAAACATATCGTCGTTTGATAGAAGACTACTATTGGTCTAATATGATTTCCGATGTAAAAGAAGTCCTTAAAAGGTGCCCCGAATGTCAGCGAAGAAAATCAGTTAGGAATAAACCTCGAGTACCAATGATCATCACGGATATACCTAGCCAACCATTTGATAAAGTAGCAATGGACATTTACGGGCCATTTCCAACTTCCCGAAAAGGCAACAAATACATCCTTACACTTCAGGATAATTTCTCAAGATATTGTATCTCAATACCATTAGTAGACGTTACAGCGAGAAGAGTGGCGAGAGCGATCGCTGCTTATCTCATTTGCAAGTTCGGTACGCCACGCGTTTTTCTTTCAGACCAAGGTACAAATTTTACAAGCTCCTTATTGGCAGAATTTTCAAAACTCTTTAAAATTAAACAAATATTTGCTACAACTTACCACCCTCAATCAAATGGAGCACTAGAACGTAGTCATCATGTCCTAACAGACTACATTAAATTGAACACATCAGGAAAAATTGAAAACTGGGATAAAATCCTACCCATAGCAATGTTTGCTTACAACACGAGTGTACACGAAGCAACAAAATTCTCTCCGCACGAACTTTTATTCGGTAAAACAGCACGCCTACCATCAGGTAAGATCAACAGGCATAACATTGCGACATATATCGATTATACGGAAGAACTATGCAAGCAGCACTTAGATAATAGGATTTTAGCAGCGTTAAACCAAAATAAAGCAAAAAACGCTACCAAGCGCAATTATGATACGAGACTTCAAAAACGAAATTTTAAAGTAGGCCAATGGGTTCTCATACAGAATGAACATAAAAGTAGCAAACATGACGACGATTACATCGGTCCCTTTAGAATAATTGCAGTTAAAGAAAAAAACAACGTTGTAATACAAAAGAACTTAGGAACAGAAGCGATACACACAGACAAACTAAAAATATATTATCTTACAGAATCCGAGGATTCGAATTAAACGACAGAGTTTTCACAAACGGACCTCCATATAGTGTTACGGAAATACGTAAGAGTCCAGGACTATTTTGGGAACGAATAAGCGAAGTAAAAACTTATAATATGATGTGAAAGACGATTTCCTACATTGATCTCCGATTTCGGTTGCAACAACAAAAGGTGCTTTTCTCCAATTTCAACCAGCTAACAGACTGTTGCCACCAACTAGGATCAGCATGTACATCCATCGACGACATCGAGGCAACTAGAGCACACATTACGGCACTAAGTCCAGGGAAAGGACTACTCAACGAACTATTGAATGGTGAATCTCGATTCAAACGTGCACCCTTCGGATTTGTAAGTTCTGTAGTCAAAATACTATTCGGGAATTTAGATGAAAACGAAGCTGCCTACTACGAAAAAAAAATTGAACAATTGTCAAACAATACTGCAGCACTTGCGGAAACTTTGGCGAATTTTACCCATATAGTTCAATTCAGAACTGGCTCAAAAAGCAGACAAACAAAATACAAAAATAAATAATGAGATTCAGATTGTTCAGTTAAATCAAGAATTAGCTTCGCATCTAGCGGCATTGAATAACCAAATATCAAAATTTGAACTTGATACCACAATTCTTCTAGATGCAATCTTATTCGCTCGGCAAGGCGAAGTACACCCTAAACTTTTATCAGCTACACAAATTATGCAATGCATAGAAAAAGCTCAAAAAGTACAACTAAACCTAGAAATTCCAATTCCTCTTCAGATCCATGCAATGTACGACCTAGTCAAACTCTCAGAGCTTTCCATTTACTACAAAAACTACTAGATTATTCTTATTTTAAAATTTCCGCTTCTGAATCTCGAAACATACGACTTGTTCAAAGGCACTCCACTCCCAATTAAACAATTATCAACTCCTTCAGATACAGAAACGCATGCCTATATTGTACCAGATTCTGAATATGCAGCAATTCAAAAGGATCGATCCCTATATTTCAGTTTTAATTACCAAGATCTAGCATTATGTGAAACACTACACAACAAATATATTTGTGAAAACGTACACCCCTTACACAAGGTAGGGACATCAAACAAATGTGAAATAAGTCTAATTACCACACCAAATTTTTCAAACTTTGAAAACTGTGATATTAGGCTTAAACAACTTAAACACCCTTATTGGCAAAAATTACAAACAAAGAATAGCTGGATATTTTCAGTACCAATAGAAGAAGTAGCGCATATTACATGTACGGACTCTCCCTCTCTCTCTCCCCCTCCCCCCTCTCTCCCCCCTCTCTCGTTTTCTCTGTGAGTATAAACTGACGTACTGCTTTTCGCTCTTACAAATCGAAGGTTTTCTGCCGCTTGTTGCCCCCCGGGGCGTCGCTTTTGTTGCAGAATTTGTTAAGCATGCCCTGAATAGTGCTTTTGGACTTTTATCACGTTCAGAGGCCCTATATTTTTGCTACTGATTGGATTTGCGGTGTTCACTCTCATTTTCTGGAGGTTACCTGTCTACCATGGACGTTTGATTGGCAAGGTTGACTTGTCTGTCTCTACATGTATGGCCTTGAAGCCTTCACCGCCATATTGATTTTGTTCAGTATTGAAGCCACTGTAATACATCACCGCCATCTTTGTGTGTGTTCGACTGGATTGGACATTAGACGTCTGGCGGCCATCTTGGAAATTGGTATGAAGAATGCTTTATATCCAGGCGCTTTGTTAACTTGAATTGTAATTTTAATTGCAATTTCAATTGACTTGGTGTAGTATGGATTCATCAAAAACATATAATTGTAGCACGTGCAAGGAGATCAAAACAATTGTGGGGTACTGTAAAGATTGTGTCAAATATTTCCACCCTAATGAGAAGTGTCAGACATATAAAGTATATAACTCTAAGAATGAGTTAGTTCCATGTATGGTTAAATATGAGTCGTTTACACTTCAAGCGAGGAAGGGTTCCTTAAGCCAGGATGTAAATCTAGAAAAAGTAGATAAAGATCAAGGTAGTGCAAATAGGAAAGTCAAAGATAAAACTGAAACTAGCATAGAAAAAAAAGGAAGATAAGGAGAGTCAGATGGCTTGGAAGTTGGAATCAAAAGTAGATCATATTCTTGAAAATATAGAAAAGATTAGAGTGGAACAGAGGAAAGGGGATTACCTAAAGAAGTTATTATAGGAATTATTGAAAAAGAAGTGAAAAAAACAACGAAAGGATTAGCTGATGAAATGTCAAAATTAATTAGAAGTGAGATGAAAGATAATGTGGGGATGATAAAAAATGTAGACAATAAAGAAATACATACTTTAAGGGAAGGTTTGAATATAATAGTTCAAAAGGAAATGAAAGAAATCAGGCCTTCAGTTACAGACATTAAAGAACTGAAAGAATTGTTAGAAGCTAAAGAAACACAGGAAAAAGATATTGAGTGGGAAAAAATGGTAGAAAAAGATTCGTATGCCGAAAAGTTAAAAAAAAGAAAACATGAAACGGTTATTTTAGTAGAGCCTGTACAAAAAGAGGGAACAAAAAGTGAAGACACCAAAAATAGTATTAAAGATAAAGTTAATATTAAAGAATTGAAGATAGGAGTTTCGAAGATGAAAAACATTGGGAAGGGATCTGTTATAATCGAATGTGACAAACCAGAACAGAGAGAAATGTTGATTAATTCAGCACAGGAACAATTAGGAGATAATTACGCAATAAAGATACCAAAGACAAAGAATCTAAAATTTAAAGTAATGGGAATTAATAGCGATGAGGAAAAAACGAGTGATGAAGAACTTTTAGATATGATTGTTATGCAAAATAATTTAGAAAGATTGAAGGAGTTCAAAGACATGAAAATTATATACAGAAGGAAGAATGTTAAATATAATGATATATCGATGGTAGTAGAGGCGTCACCTAATATTTTTAAAGCAGTAATGGAGAAGCAGAAAATTAATATTGGATGGAATAAATGTAGGGTTCAGGAACATATAAACGTACTAAGATGCTACAAATGTTGTAAATTTGGACATAAAGATAATTATTGCAATGGGGAAGAAGTGTGTTGTTACTGCGCTGGAAATCACTCTCAAAAAGATTGTAAGAATATCAATAATTTAAAATGTATTAACTGCGTGAGAAGTAGAGGACAAAGTATTAGTAATAATGAAGATCAGTTAAAGCATACGGCTTATGACAAGGAATGTCCCTGTTTTAAAAGAATAAAGGACATTCAGGGTAGTAAGATTAATTATTCAAATATATAGCAATCAAGAAATAAACAGGGAATCATACTTAGTTTAAATGTACAAGGTTTTATAAGTAAAAAAGATGAGTTAGAAGATATTGTTATAAAAAACTTGAAACCAATGATATTGGCTTTAAATGAAACACATGTTTAGGCCGATGTAGCAGATAATGAATTACAAATAAACGGGTACAAATTAGTCAGATGTGACACGTCTTACAGAAGATCGGGTGGAATATTAATTTACATAAAAAATGGAGTAAGATTTGAAGTAATGGAAAGTATAGAACATGAGAACGTCATGTGGATATCACTAATTAAAATATACGGATAGAAAGAATGTGAAATTATTGGAGTAGTTTATCATTCACCTAGTACCAGCGATGCCGAGTTTATACGATTATTAGAAGATAAATGCGACAAATTAACTGAATCTAGCCAAGTGTTGATAATGGGCGATTTCAACATAGATATTAGTAAGAATACCTTCTATGTGCATAAGATAATTCAGATGATGCACTCTTATGGACAAAAACAATATGTTGGAGGATACACTAGAGTCACGGAAGTATCAAAAACATGTATTGATTTGGTTTTTTCTGAATCCAGGCAGGTAGTTAATATATTGCATACACCAAAGATTAGCGATCACTCTATAATTCAAATAAAAGTACATAGTAATAGAAGTTTAAATTCAAAAATTTGTAGGAAAGTTACGTATAGAGATTTCAGTAATTTCAATGAGGAGTCGTACTTAAGTCAGTTAAATACATTAAAGAATAGTAGTATATTAAATATAGCTGAAGATCAAAGTTTGAATACAAATTCAGACAGATTTTTAGAAATGATAACAAAAGCTTTAGATGAATGGGCACCTTATGTAACGAAGGATATTAAAGAAACCCTAGTTAAAAAGAAATGGTTTACACGTAATATATACGATGAAATAAACAAAAGAGATAATTTATATTTGCTTGCTCAAAAATCGAAAAGTGTAGAATATTGGGCGAATTATAAAAGCTGCGGAAATCATGTAGTCGCGTTAATAAGAAAAACAAAAAGGGAATATAATGAAAATAGATTAGCGTGAAAACAAAAATAACCAGAGAGAAATGTGGAAAATTATCAAAAAGCTTGTGAAAGGACAGTGTAAAAACATTATAGATAAGGTGACATTTGCAGATGTTTAATATACAAATGAGCAAGAAATTGCCGAAAAATTTAATAGATACTACATAGAAAGTGCTCAAGAAATTATTGAATCAATATGTAACAATAACATAAGTAATTCTGTGAACGTAAATTCAACAAGTTATGAAGTGAATGATTTTGAACAAATAAAAATAGCAGATCTCAATCAAATATTAAGTAAGATGGAAGATAAGAAAGGGGGTGAGAATGGAATAAATACATCTATATTAATAAAAAGCTTAAAGGTATTAGGTAATAAATTTGTAGACATTATAAATCACTCATTAAAGGAAGGCAAATTTCCGCGCAATTGGAAAGAATCAACAGTCATAGCGATACCAAAAATTACTAATACGAATAAAGGGGAGGAATTCAGACCAATTAATATGTTACGAACTTATGAAAAAGTCTTAGAATTAGTAGTTAAAAATGAGGTAAAAGAATATTTTGAGAACCACAACTTATTTACAGAACACCAATCTGGATTCAGAAAGAATCATTCATGTGAAGCTATGCTACAAGATTTATTAACAGCTTGGAAAGAAGAAATTAGTGAGGGAAATGTAGTATTAGTGGTCTTTCTAGATCTCAAGAGAGCTTTTGAAACGGTAAATAGGAGCATTTTGCTAAAGAAAGTGAAAGGTTGTGGAATAAAAGGAACTGTGCTGCACTGGTTCGAAGACTATTTAAAAGACAGGAAACAATATACAAAATGGGGAAATGTGAAATCGTCTAGTATCAATGTCCAAACTGGTGTACCGCACGGCTCGGTTTTAGGGCCTTTTATGTATAATGTGCAAATGAATGATATTGTCGATGTTGTTAGTAAGTGTGTATTGAAATTATTTGCGGATGATACCATGATTTATTGCGTGGCAAAAAGTGTTGTCTCTCTCTCTCTCTCTTTTCTGAAGAGGCACATTCAGACACTAGTCTCCGATAATAACTCGCTGGTACCCTGTATCTTTGCATTCTTCACAACAGAAATATGTACCCAGTGGTACATATATCCATTTTCGCCACTTGTACACTCAAAGTAGGTTATAATTATAACTTCCATTGTACCTCCATGTCCTACCTCATTGCACCATTGGAACCTCAAAGGAGCAGGAGGTCTCGGGACCCTACATTGAGCCTGCATCTGTCCCTCTTGTACGTCCTGTCGACTTCTTTGCAATTTAGAGCAAACAATAAAATGGTTGCGCAGCTTTGTTAATTTTTTGCTGCAGTTGAAGCACAGATATGGGTTGCTCTAATTGAGTTTTCTTTCTGGACTGCCTACTGATGTTTTTCATTTTCCTTTTGTGTGTCTTTTTAGACTTTTCTGGAGTAACGGATATCCGCTCAAGAAATGGCTGCCTTTTTGTATCCAGTGATGTTGATGAGTGCGAAACTCTTAAAAATACGCAAGCGTGCCCGGCACTGCGCATGCGCGTCGCGCCAAAGAGGAAACTGTCACGTTCTCATAATTATAATACTAACAAAATAAATAGCAAAATAAGAATAATTAATATATAATTATGTTTATCATTGGAAATATTAATTAAATATTTTAAATAATATAAAATAGTGCGACTTTGTAACCGGCACAAGTGTCCATCGACAGCGCGCATGCGCGCCGCTCAAAAATGCATAGTTCCATGTTCCAGGAGGACTTAAAAAAACTGGGAGGTTGTAGGAGGTTGAAAGCAGGGCTAGGAAAATACTGGGAGGCTGTGAGGGCATTAAAGAAGGACTTGAAAAATACAGTTGAGATTATATGAGGACTAAAGGAGGACTAAATTCGGAAAGTTTAGGCTTTCAGAGAATCAAGGTAGGATGTGCAGGCTGAAATGGGCTCAAAGAAGGTTTTAACTAGAATCATCAGGTTTAATGTAGGGTTAAAATTGTTCCTAGACCGCGCTTTTGCATCTTACCTTCTTTGTGCTTATCATCTTTGTTGGATAAATGTCCTTTATCATCAGGGAACATTTTTGATAATATCTTACTTCTGTAGTGCCACGATGAATAGTTGGAAAAATTATTTATTATTTTTGCAGTAGAAAATTCAAACTCCTCATCAGCAGATACTCCAGCTTTTTGTACTATAAAGTTTCGATAATCCCAACAGTGAACTGTAAATTTATGAATTTCCTATCATTTTCCTATAAAACATTTCACATTGTAATACATTCAATATAAAAGCTTAGGATCCAATAGACCCTACGTGCATTCATTATACATGAGCAAATATGAAAAAAATTATGCACGATGGATTCAGAGGATCGCTACCGAGGGGTTCCAAAACTTCGAATTCTGGTGTACACAGATTGCATGATTGCAAGTGACTGCAAGTGTTTGCAAGTGACTGCAAGTCATTGCAAGTGCATGCAATGAATTCAGGTGATTGCAAAAGATTGCAAGTGAATGCAGTGATTACAGAATCAATTCTGAGTGTTTGTAATGATTTCACGGTGAATTTCGAGTGATTGCAATGATTGCACAGTTAATTCCGAGAGTTTGCAGTGATTGCACGTTAAATTGTGAATGATTGCAGTGATTTCAGAGCAAATTATGAGAGATTTCGGGTGATTTCAGTTGAATAAAAAGTAATCTCAATTTAATTTAAAGCTATTTCAAATAAATGTAACTCCATTAAAAACCATTACGTGCAATAAAGTAATTGAACTCATAAGTGGATTCAAAATCAAAGACATTAAAAACGCCCTGCTACCAATTTTCCGACAAATATATGAAATTATTTTAATCATGGCCGCCATGTTGGATCCGTCACTTTGAATTACATAATTTTTGACGTCAAATTCAAAAGCAACGACTCCGAAAAAACCACCTTATACTAAGCTCCAAATAAATATGTAAAAAATTTGAAATTTTTTTACGCAATATTGGATATGCTATTTTAAATTTGTAATTTTCTGCCGTCAAATTCGAAACGGTCGGCCCAAAAAAAGTCCCTTATTCCAAGTTTCAAGCAAATATGAAAAAAAATTTCAATATTGTTGGTCATAGTTGTTCCCTCCTTTTGAATTTGTAATTTTTTACGTCGAATTGGAAGTCAAGGACCTCAAAAACTTCCTCCAAAAGTCGAATAAAGTTCATCGATGCACTGTTGTTGAGATAATCCACGTCGATAGTTACAAAAAATGATCGCACGGAAATGTTTACGAGTCAATTCCATTTTTATCTCGAGATGAAATTTTCAAGTCACTGTACACGACACAAATTGCGCCTGCACGTCAAAACGTTCTGAGTAAAAAATCATTAAAAAAAGTCAAACTTAACGATGGAGTGATCAGTCGTCAGATGGCAGCAGCAGGATCGCCCATTCCCGAAATATAAAAGGCAACCCTCGTAGGATAGAAGGAGCAGGAGTGGATGACGTACACGTTCCGGTTTGATGGGATTGATTGCTTTAAGGAACCATGATCGTAGCTTTTGGAGCCTACAACTTCTCACATAGCTGAGGATTTACAATAATACATAATTATTTAATATGTTTTTGGTTTATTGGAAGAGCTTGCTCAATTGACACTACTGAAAGACAGTTGAACTGAAGTATTTGATAAGAGAACGATGGTTTGTTCGATAATGGCTTTCAGTGAGAATACCAGAGATGGTAATAGGTATAAGTATATTGTAGAATTCTGTTTTATGGCTACGAATGCATATATTGCTTTCCACAAGAGAAAAACGAAGAAGGAACTTATTTTTAAAATACATTACTGTAATTATATCACAAGTAAAAATAAAAATGATGAATATACCATAGAAGAGTATGAATCCAGCCAAGACAAAGAATTATGAAATAGGTGCTGGAACGAGTGCTGTTGCGTCTATTTGGAGGAGTTAGGTGAATATTACTAGAATGTGAATGTTGATTACATTACAACAGAAACGAAGTTTTTCTTTTCAAACAAACATTATTCATTATCTCAATGGTTTGAGCATAAACTCCTATGACTTAAATAAAGAAGAAGCAGTTTCAAGAAAGTCTACAATACACCGTCTTATGATAAAAAAAAAACAAGGGATAAATAATAATATGAGGGACGAAATAGGTTTCCAATAAAAATATCATCTATCATTTCACATGGATCAAAACTTAACTTTCCAGAAAAATACCGTGGATTGTCACTGAAATTTATGCAGATAATTCCTGAAATATGAAAAACTGCATTTCAATAGGAGAATTAATTGCTTCGATTTTTTTATAAGTAGATCAGAAAGAAAAAAAAAACATACATAAGAGGGACAAAGTTCTTACAGCTGTATTCAAGTGTCTGAAATATACATATAATAATGGATATGTGATAGTTTATATGCATGCGATAGTTCAGAAAAGCCTAACGACTGCCTTCACAACAAGACTCAAATTGGTTCTGAGGAAACAAGATCAGGGCAATCAACACCCATGCCATCCCTGTCCTCACGTACTGGCCTCGAAACCGAACGAATATATACCGAATATACCGAACTCGAACGATTAAACAGAATCATCCGCGTAGAAATGACGAAACAAATTTAGTATGTTGTATTCTTTCTTTCAAGAGAATTAAGAAAGATAAGGATGTTAGTAGCTTAGCTTGAGTAGACCTGAGCTTACTAAAAGTGTTATTTTCAGTAAGAAAAGTCTCCCCGTAGAGTTATCTAATGATAGATTTAATGCTTTCACGATGATTCATTATGATAAATAAATTTTTTTTTAATTTTAAAGCTTTTTCGGGTTTCAATCGTGTGCGAAGCTATGAATGTTGCCGACGTTTCGTGAAAATTGCAGTTCACTTCTTTAGGGCTGACCTGAAACTGAAGTTTCAGGTTATGTCCCGGTAGGGCTTGAGCTTTCCTCTCATGAATTTGACGGCTATGTTAGCAGTAGCATTGCTACTGACAGGGTTTCCCATGCCAGTCAGGCAGAGAACGAAGAGGACAGTGACTAAGAGGAACACCAAAACCCATACATTTTAATATAGAGTCTTTTGAAAGTTTTGAACCGCTTATCGCTTCCCGAGGATCGTCGGGGCGCCCCTGGAGCCACCGCTGGGAGCCACAGCATGCGGGACGGTGGTGATGGTGAGCTGCGAGATGGTCTGGCAGATCTCACTAATCAAACAGCTGGCCAGCAAGAACATCTGCAACATACGGTAGGCAGTAAAAAATCGACTGTGCCTGCTGAGGATGCTTTGGCTAGCGCTAGCTATTTGCAGCCAACCACCTCAACAGAAATACCGTGGGAGAGCATCAAGTGGGATACCACAATGAATGAGGAACTGCTGCGTCTCTATAATGAAAGTGCTAAGTTTGAAACCCCACGCAAAAAAAGGATACAATTTTAGAAAGAAATTTGCTGCAAAGTATCCCCAAAAAAGAGAAAGTCGCACTAAAAGATCTTATCGATAAGGTGAAGGACATCAGGACTAATCTACACATCTCAGAAGATCGAGCAATGGACATTAAACAACAGGTTGATTTCGCGCGAAAAAATAACGGCGATGAACATCAGTTAAAGGAAGCCGAGTCACACGAACAAGCAGCGGCAATTTATGTTCATCCTCATCCTTGTGATGATCCAGCACCACTACATCCTCCAGAGGTAGATGGCGTAATACAACCAGAGCCAGAAGCAAAGGTTCAATAACCAATGAGGCGAATAAAATGGACATACCATATGAATTCAGATGTAATGCGCTTTTATTTTTTGGCAAAGAAAAGTGGGCAAAGTGTAAGGAGAGAACATCATCGACTCTTCTGACATAAGTACCCAGAACTAGCCACAAGAATAAATGAGCGGAATGTAGCGGATCGAAAACGCTCAATATCTGTAATCAGATTGCTTTCGGCTGTTTGAATAGCTGCCATCGAAATGGAAGTGGAACAACAGCTTCCTATTGATGAACTTTCCTTGGAAGATGTGGACAACGAAGACCTGATTGAAGCTGAAGGCACAGATGCTAGGGATAATGAACATCAAGTATTCGATCCACTTGAACCACATCCGGACATTAATAACGGTGATATGAACAGCGAAATCCCATAAAAACTACAGCACGTTAAATTGAATTTTGGTCATGTTTTGCTAGAGTTCGGACATGTAGAACCAACGCAAAGGCATTCTCTGCCCGAGATAAACATCACAAATGATCTGCGTGCACTAATTGAACACCTGAACAGCAAGGTTTCACCTATGCATTTGAACGCAACACAAACTGCGTTAAAGGCGCAAAGTCTTGTATACTGTGCAGCTGTGGCAACCGTTAGAACGCTGGGCCACAGAACTAGGCCTACACATTAAATGCAGTCTTTGCCCTAGGAATGGAGCGAGATCCACCATGGAATATCAGGTTGGATATGGATGTCAGCAAAGTAAGGTGCAAATTGGGTCGACTGACTCAATCCTATCATAAAAGAGAGGTTGCGATTATGTGTCGAAAACTGAAGCCGATTCTCTCTTCACCTATTGGTTGGATTTAAATTCGCCGTCTATGCTTTAGAATCGAGAAGTGCGGTCTAGAATCATTTATAGGTTAAGAACAGGCATGAGCATGACTATTCATGTGCACATTGTCGATTGATTATAGCTGACGATATGGTCGTAAGAACTCATCGCATGGGGGGAGGTGGCTCCAGTTTAAAAGGGGAAAACCAGCTAGATGATGGTGACTGAGAATTTGCGGCCTTGTGTCGGCTATGTACGTTCCCCGGTTTCCCCCTTACCAATTGAGGGTGACACCACGTGACACCCACGAGTCACTCACGCTGAGTCTATGAGTTCTTACTTCTTACGTCTTATGGTTGATTCCCGAGTGCTTCGTTTGGTCGTGATGAATGCTAGGGATACAAGTCGAGTCCGGAGTTTGAATTGTACAATTTTTACTGACTCTTAATCCATTTAAAATGAAACAATTTACATATTTTAAAATCAAATATTGAAGTTTTCAAAATTTTGAGTCGTCAGTACTTAAAGACAAATAAAGATAAATATTGTTACAGTCTACAATGTTTCAATTTTTATCCATTACTTGCCAAACTTAAAAACAATTATTATTTAATTAGTAGTAATAATAGTAGTCTTCATATAAAATGAGCAATCACAAAATCAAAATATGTACAATTTGAACGTTACAATTTCAATTCATTTATTTAAAAACCATTTCATTTGTAAATAACTTTAAGATATATTGAGAAGCTTTTAAAAAATCAACTTTTTAAAAGTACGAAATATTTCATAATACTGAAAAGTGTTTATTATGATTCCTAAGAAAACTGATAATGAACTCAATTGTCAAAACATACTCTCTATAATTTTATAGGCAATTTTTTTCTAT